>JARQWZ010002158.1:57500-256371 GCA_033150135.1 Gobio occitaniae | reverse complement strand
AAAGAGCTGGGACCACCGATTAAGGTTACTGTTGGTAATACACTAAGACGTCATGGTTTGAAATCCTGGAGGAAGAAGAATGATGAGTACCATCCCACGAACACCATCCCTACCGTGAAGCATGGGGGTGGTAGCATCATGCTTTGGGGGTGTTTTTCTGCACATGGGACAGGGCGACTGCACTGTATTAAGGAGAGGATGACCGGGGCCATGTATTGCGAGATTTTGGGGAACAACCTCCTTCCCTCAGTTAGAGCATTGAAGATGGGTCGAGGCTGGGTCTTCCAACATGACAATGAGCCGAAGCACACAGCCAGGATAACCAAGGAGTGGCTCTGTAAGAAGCATATCAAGGTTCTGGCGTGGCCTAGCCCGTCTCCAGACCTAAACCCAATAGAGAATCTTTGGAGGGAGCTCAAACTCCGTGTTTCTCAGCGACAGGCCAGAAACCTGACTGATCTAGAGAAGATCTGTGTGGAGGAGTGGGCCAAAATCCCTCCTGCAGTGTGTGCAAACCTGGTGAAAAACTACAGGAAACGTTTGACCTCTGTAATTGCAAACAAAGGCTACTGTATCAAATATTAACATAGATTTTTTTTTCAGGTGTTCAAATACTTATTTGCAGCTTTATCATTCAAATAAATAGTTAAAAAATCATACATTGTGATTTCTGGATTTTTTTTTTTTAGATGATGTCTCTCACAGTGAACATGCACCTACGATGACAATTTCAGACCCCTCCATGATTTGTAAGTGGGAGAACTTGCAAAATAGCAGGGTGTTCAAATACTTATTTTCCTCACTGTATCTATCTATCTATATATATATTATATTATAATATAGTTCACCCAAAAATGGACATTCTGCCATCATTTACTCACCCTCTTGGCCATTAAAGGCAAAAAGGTTTATAATAAATTGTTGAAACAATAAGATATGTATTTTTCTAAAGCTATTTTTTATAATGTCTTTTTGATGCTTTTCTAATTTAACACAATAATGACTTTAATTTATGTTTTGGGGTAATTTCTCTGCCGAATTTGATGTGCAATGATTTTAATAGAGGTGTAAAGATATCCAAACAGAACCGACAAACCGCGATACCCCCCCATTGTACGGCGATACTCTCACCCCAACACTGCCCAGCTCTGGCCCATTGTTGACCTCACTTTACCTTATCTCACATAAATAAATTCTTCCTTCACATTTGATTTAAATAGTAATTAGGGGTGTAACGATACACATTTAGTAAGTGCAAATGATGACTACAGCGCTATAGCCCAACCACCTTACTTTCGATAAGACACAGTGTCATCTTTCAAAGTCTGCCCATTTTATCACGAAATTAAAAGCTGTTTTTATGCTCTTTGAAGTGACGTGACAGATCATTGTTTAGACGCCTCCGTTTAAGCGACGGTGTGCGAGTGAACGTGAGTTTCATATTTTCTCCCCTGCTGTACCGCACCGAACCGTCAGTTTTGTGTGCCAACCCACAAGGTCTTACATGGTTGGCTTTTGGCTTTATGGGACAGCGTTTTTATCACCGTTTTGCCATTGTCCCACCCCTACCTTCAACCTTGGTCTTGGGAATGAACTTCATGTTGCGTGCTTCCATTACCATTCACATACCATCCAGAACTGTTGTCATAGGCAACGATCCTTTAGAAATGGAGGAGATGGAGGGCAAAGAAGTGCAAGAGTCGGAAGACAGTTTGTTGTTCATGGAAGTCTACTCTGGCGGAGAACTCCATTGAAACAGGGAATGCCAAACCAGTCCACCTTCCCCCTTACCGAACCTCCCCAGCTAAAAAGTGATTGATCGAAAACCAAATAGGAAAAGTGTTGAACGAAGGTATCATTGAACCAGCTACTGGTCCCTGGGCTGCCCCATCATGATTGTTCAGAAACCCTGTCGTGAACCACGATTTTGTGTGGACTATCGTGGGCCGAACCAACTCACCGTGAAAGACTCTTATCCATTACAGAGAGTCGATAAGTCTCTTGACTTCCTTTCCCCGGGGAAAATTCTTGACAACAATCGACCTTGCTCAGGGATACTGGCAAGTCTCTGTGGCAGAGGACTTCAGACCGAAGACTGCTTTTGTTTCGCTTTATGGTCTGTTTCAGTTCCGTGTGCTTCCACTTGGTCTGTGCAATGCCCCAGCGACGTTTCACAGACTTATGAACAATGTCTTGGCTGGTCTTATCTATAGGTCCTGTGCAGTCTACCTGGACGACATTGTTTTGTTGTGGCTACGCCCACTTTCGAGCAACATCTCGAAGACCTTAAGGAAGTCCTTTTAAAACTCAAGTCAGCTGGATTGACCATTAAATTGGCCAAATGTCAGTTTTGTCGCAGAGAGCTTAGCTTCTTGGGGTACCGTGTCTGTCCAAGTGGCATCCTGCCGGAACAAGACAAAAGTGAAGGCTGTTACGGACTTTAAAACCCCTGTCAATGTGAAGCAAGTGAGGCAGTTTCTGGGCCTAACAGGCTATTATCGCCGATTTATACAGGACTATGCCCGCCATGCCGAACCACTCTTTGCACTCACAAAAAATTATGTTCCTTTTGTCTGGGACAGTGCCTGCCAGGATGCCATAGCCCTTCTGAAAGAAAAACTAACTTCGGCGCCTGTTCTAAATTTCCCTGACTTTAATTTCCCCTTCTTTATTCATGCCGATGCCTGTGACATGGGGCTTGGAGCTGCGTTGATGCAGAGAGATCAGCATGGCAGAGATGTAGCTGTGGTGTACGCTAGTCGGACCCTGCATAAATCGGAAAAGCCTTTCTCCACACCCGAGAAAGAGTGTCTGGCCGTCATCTGGGCCCTTGAGCACTTTAGGCCTTACGTCGAGGGTCTACATGTCACAATCTTCACTGACCACAGTGAGCTTAAATGGTTGATGTCACGTCCCAACCCCACCGGACGCCTTGCTCGGTGGTCTCTCCGCCTTCAGGACTTCGATTTTGACATTGTCCACAAGCCTGGATGCGTTGTCACGAAATCCCCTGACAGATGACAAGTCTCCAATGGACCTCCTTCCTGACTATGCAGTCATGAAGCTTCGGAGCGTATCGAATCACTGTTTCGAATCAGTGGTTCGGAGCGCCAAAGTCATGTGATTTCAACAGTTTGGCGGTTTGACACGCAATCCGAATCATGATTCAACACACTGATTCGATACGCTCCGAAGCTTCATGAAGCAGTGTTTTGTAATTGGCCATCTCTATATAAGTCGTTATTTCATTATTTTGGTGCACCAAAAATATTCTCGTCTTCATTTGTGTTCCAAAGATGAACAGAGGTTTTAAGGGTGTGGAACAGCATGAGGGTGAGTAATAAATGACAGAATTTTCATTTAAACACTGAATGAACTTCTCTGTGTATTTCCACAGCATTGGTCTGAAAAGTACATGAAACAAAAAAGTTGATTTTCATGGTCGATACACACAAGCTTTTATATCTAAACTGACTGAGAAAAATTTATCTTTAAAGCAGACAAATCATCCAAAATGCAGAAAATATGCCAGATTCACCTTTTATTGGTAAAGCCAATTTGTCAAAAACAATTAATAGTCAAGTATGAAATTGTTAGGGGCCAAGTCCTGAAAGGACTGCCAAAACAACTGCAGTAAACTGGCAGTAAATGGTCTTTTTCATCTATGATCTAAGTTTATTTATTTATTTGCATCAACATTAGCCAATACCTAGGCAGTGGCTACTCTTTCTGAGGTCCCAATAAGTAAAAAATACATTAATCCACAACAATAAAAAGTCAATGAACCTACAAACCCAAAATGCATTCCAAATATTAAAATCAACAGTTTACTATTGTGCCATTAAATGTTCCTTCAACTTATTTATTTTTTATTTTACTTCAAATATATAATATGCAATAGTAAATCCTTCCATATTTCCATTCCTCTATATGTTACAGTATGTTGTTTTACAGTGGTTTTCGAAACAAGAAGTAAAAAACATCCCTTTGATGCATGCCTGGTGTTGAAATTATGACTAGTACTACTATGTAGAAGTTGACATTACAGGACATTAGGAACTCTAGACAAATTATTTCTTATAAAACAAAGCAGAGACACAATCTTCAATTATCTTTAATTAATAATCTGAAGTAGTTATTCTAATAGTATATTTGGCTTTGGTGAGAGACATTTCAGATATTACTCTGATTTATGGATCACCAAAATGCTTTTGGTTTTTGTCAAGTTTACAACCAACTTATTATTCTGTACCTACTTTGACCAATTGTAATTCCTCATCCAAAGCAGAAGACAACTGCTTAATCGATGTTGCAGTTAAATATAATGTTGTTTCATCTGCAAACATGTCTGTTCATGCACACTTTAAAACAAGAGAAAGTTTATTGGTAAAATAGAACATAGTAATGGTCCTGAACAACTTCCTTGAGGCACACCACATTGCAACTCTTTCACATCTGAAAAACTTCCAATATAAAAGACACAATGTCCCCTATTAAACAGATCACTTTTAAACCAATGTACAGTATGAAAAGTAATTGTAAAATAAAATCTAACAATACTGGTCTCAATTTATTTTCCTCAATCTGTGCTAAGCAATCATCTGTCATCTGTGTTAATGCTGTTCCTGTTGAGATTCCCTCTCAATGTGCATGCTAAAAATTATTAAGTTACATTTGCCCACAAACTATTGTTTCCAATACCTTCCTAAGAACCATTAGCAAACTTATTGATCATATTTACGTTCACTTATTTTAATGTAACATAAAACAATTTTTTCTTTTTCCTATTAATTTTCGTTACTTAAATTCTCAATTTGCAATTGACCTCCCAATGTTGGCTGTACCCTTTGAATCTCTTACACTCACCTAAAGGATTATTAGGAACACCTGTTCAATTTCTCATTAATGCAATTATCTAATCAACCAATCACATGGCAGTTGCTTCAATGCATTTAGGGGTGTGGTCCTGGTCAAGACAATCTCCTGAACTCCAAACTGAATGTCAGAATGGGACAGAAAGGTGATTTAAGCAATTTTGAGCGTGGCATGGTTGTTGGTGCCAGACGGGCTGGTCTGAGTATTTCACAATCTGCTCAGTTACTGGGATTTTCACGCACAACCATTTCTAGGGTTTACAAAGAATGGTGAGAAAAGGGAAAAACATCCAGTATGCGGCAGTCCTGTGGCGAAAATGCCTTGTTGATGCTAGAGGTCAGAGGAGAATGGGCCGACTGATTCAAGCAATAGAAGAGCAACTTTGACTGAAATAACCACTCGTTACAACCGAGGTATGCAGCAAAGCATTTGTGAAGCCACAACACACACAACCTTGAGGCGGATGGGCTACAACAGCAGAAGACCCCACCGGGTACCACTCATCTCCACTACAAATAGGAAAAAGAGGCTACAATTTGCACCAGCTCACCAAAATTGGACAGTTGAAGACTGGAAAAATGTTGCCTGGTCTGATGAGTCTCGATTTCTGTTGAGACATTCAGATGGTAGAGTCTGAATTTGGCGTAAACAGAATGAGAACATGGATCCATCATGCCTTGTTACCACTGTGCAGGCTGGTGGTGGTGGTGTAATGGTGTGGGGGATGTTTTCTTGGCACACTTTAGGCCCCTTCGTTTAAATGCCACGGCCTACCTGAGCATTGTTTCTGACCATGTCCATCCCTTTATGACCACAATGTACCCATCCTCTGATGGCTACTTCCAGCAGGATAATGCACCGTCACAAAGCTCGAATTATTTCAAATTGGTTTCTTGAACATGACAATGAGTTCACTGGACTAAAATGGCCCCACAGTCACCAGATATCAACCCAATAGAGCATCTTTGGGATGTGGTGGAACGGGAGCTTCGTGCCCTGGATGTGCATCCCACAAATCTCCATCAACTGCAAGATGCTATCCTATCAATATGGGCCAACATTTCTAAAGAATGCTTTCAGAACCTTGTTGAATCAATGCCACGTAGAATTAAGACAGTTCTGAAGGCGAAAGGGGGTCAAACACAGTATTAGTATGGTGTTCCTAATAATCCTTTAGGTGAGTGTATATGATCTTTTATAAGTTACTTTTGGTTTTCGAAGTGTTACATGCTTGTTAAAAAATATATTTTTATGCATACGTTCTTAAACTGCTTGAACCCCGATAAATGCTGCTTGCAGCTTTAATTATTATTATTACTTTAAAAAAAAATCCAGGTTTGCTCTGCTTGTTTGTAGGTCTGCACAATTTGGCCAAAATTGTTTGATTTATATATCAATATGAATTATTATCAGGGTTAACTAAAAATAAACATTTTAAAAACATTCCTGTTAATTGAAATGAAGTTAAAATAAAATGTCAATATTACTGGAAAAACTTAAACTAAATGAAATTAGATTTGTTGTGATGGCAGTAAACTGTAATATAATTTTTAAAATAAAAACTATGCTGTCAAATCAATTAATTGATTAATCACGTGTGTGTGTGTGTGTGTGTGTGTGTGTGTGTGTGTCTGTGTGTATATATATATATATATATATATATATATATATATATATATATATATATATATATATATATATATATATATATATATATATATATATATGTGTATGTTAGACGTGTTTAATCACAAATCGATTTACAATCGTGATTAATCGTAACGAACAGTTTGTAAATATACACAAACTTTTATGTTAAATGCATTTAATCACAATTAATTTGACAGCACTAATAACAACTACAACAACTTCAATAAAAATAAATACATCCTAAATAGCAGTATTTTTTTAAATAAAATTAATAAAATGACAAAAGCACATAACCAAATGACAAAAAAAGATATTTCTGAATATTAATACAACATTAATAAAACTAATTAACTCAATATTTAAGGAGGATTTAAGAAAAAAAAAGAAAATAATTCACCTTGAAAAAAAAAAAAAGAACCGTTCATAATTGTCACGATCACCAGTGAGAATGCCCCTGATTACCACCAAGTGGTATACAATTTCCATACCATCTCAGACTACATCTCCCATAATCCTTTGCCTGGACTCATTAGCCATGATTTTTTTCAGCTGTCTCATTAACCTCATTAGCCCAGCCTATATAAACCCTGTTCACTCTGTCATTCACTGCAAAGTCTTGTTTTGTTGTAACTAGGCTTGCTACGATAGTCGGTGTTGCCGGTGTTACCGGTGTCCAGACTCAACACCGGTTACATCACTTGCCCACCGTGGCACCGCCCACCGTCTTTTAGATTTTTTTTTTTTATAGCAATAAAATCATTTAGTTCAGTTAGAGAACAGACAATACAAATAAAAACTGAACGTGTCTGCTTAATAAAGCAGGATCCGACCGTGAGTCTCGGCAGCGGCAGGAGTCATTCATCAGATTTAAGAGTGAGGAGCTGACTGAGATGATCGCGGAAGATTTGGTTTCAAAGCGAAACATAAAAGCGCCTATTTAAGGGAGTTTGTCATTTGTTTTGTTGTTGTGTTTTTCATTAAAAATAATAGGCTAATGAACCCACAATTCAAGCAACCCGCAGCCGAATTGGCGCTAATTCAAAACTGAAAGTAAAATGTGCACGGCCGCACAGAGCGTGCATTGTTTACTTTCGCCTGGCTCCGCAGTGCGAGCCTCCGCGCTACGCTGACTGCGCGCATTTATTTTTGCCGCACGCACCCTCGCGCTCGTGCGGGCGCGTCGAGTATAAACAAGGCTTTACGGATGAACTGTTATTCATTCATGGCGTGCATCTAAATCATAGACTGATCAATGCTTGATCAGTGCCCTGACTACTGAACTAGGGAACTGATTGAGACGCACACATGGCCTCACAGAGCGCGCATTTACAGACGAGCTGTCATTCACGGTGTGTGCGCACTGGCACGTTTTCAGTTCAGAGCGGTCTTGAGTATGTTACTTTTGGTTAGATAGAATTAGTGATTTAAAAGCCTCCGCCGGTGATACCGGTATTACCGGTGTTGTCACACATCAATTAACCGGTGGGAAAATTTCCTCACCGTCACATCCCTAGTTGTAACACTGCATTTCTGAGCATTCTCCCTGGTTTCTTGTCTCTTGGTCTTGGATTACTTGCCTGTTCTGTGGATTACCCTTTGGCCTGTCTCTCCTGCCTTGTTTGCCTGTTTTTTGACAATGATTGTGGATTACCCTCCAATAAAGCTGCATTTGGATCCTCAGCCTTTGTGTCTAAGAGTAGTACGTTACAATAATAGAGAAGGGTAGGGGTTGTGCTCACCTGTGGTCACGCACACTGGCGCTCCTCCTAGAACTGGAGGCTTTTTGGTTTCCTCCCCTCGTGAACAGCAGTGCATCAACACACACACACACACACACACACACACACACACACACACACACACACACACACACACACACACACACACACACACACACACACACCCTCTGAAGACCAGGCTTCAGGCAAGTAAACTGTTTTCTAGAAAAGAATATGCATTGCTTGTTTTCTGTAGTATTACATTTCTGAACTCGTCCTATATCTGATGACTCTTTGTTAAGAATATTTTTCAGATGTTTTAGGACTTTTGGCGTTTAAAAGAGCTTTTGCACCTCAGCAAAGTTGTCTAGGAATGTAATGTTTCTCTAATCAGTATTAGTTTAGGCATGTCCAGGCTTTAATTGTAATTGCGCCTCTTAATACACTGCAAAAAGAGATGTGTTTAAAATTGCACATGTTGTGCAGAATGTTAACACAAGTAGCGGGTGTGTACCACATGTACTTGGCATATCCAAATCCAAGAAGCATGGGTATTCAAAGATTTCGGCTATTGTGGGAGTCCCCTTTTAATATCCCTGATCTACGCCTGGAATGTGTCTTCTCCATTGCTGATTGAATGACTATTCTCTGAAGAGGGCCTGAGCCGTTTCATCAGAGTGATCCACTCAAAGCTCTCTGTGCTATCCCTCTGGTCCTGGTCCTGTTGTGATCTTGGCCCAGAGTCACAGCTTATCTTGCGCTTCGTGTACGAAGCTGAACTGCTTCTAGCTTTCGGCTGATGTTACGCAGTCACAATTCCAAAAATCCAGAATGTGATGATGGATCATAAAAATGCTCCTGAGATTATACAAACAAAATAATTCTCAACAATAATTTTTTTTTTTTTCAGAATACTGACAATAGTGTCAAAAAGTGTTCTTCCTAATATGTCTCTAAAAGTCAGATGTAACAAGCAGTAAATGTATCAAAACAAAAGCCCACCTGACAACAGTTAAAGGAATGCAACAAATAAAAATCTATTGCTAAAACTTTACAATAAGGTTTTATTTGTTAACATTAGTTAATGTATTAACTAACATGAACCAACAATGAGCAAAACATTTGTTACAGTATTTATTAATCTTTGTTAATGTTAGCTAATAAAAATACAACTGTTCATTGTTTGTTCATGTTAGTTCACAGTGCATTAACTCATGTTAATAAATGCTGTATGTGGCAGCTTGGACTAGAGGTACACTAAAGATTTAAAGAAAAGTTACCGACTACGCCACCCCGGGGCCCATTTCCGGGGAAATGCCCTTTAACCACGAGCAAGGCTCAGAGGTTCGTTATATCAGAGTCAGGTATCAGACATGGGTTGAGTATAAACAATAAAACACTTTATTGTTCTCAGTAATAGAAAGATATCAATTTATTTAGCACGACAACACCTATAATTCAAAACGAATCTATGCACAAAATGACACACATACGCTCACTTCAGAATGGGGCACTGGCTCTCCTTGACAGAATTGATACAGCAATCATGCGTGCGCACTCACTGCACACTCACTGCACACTCACGCCACACCTCACAGTGAGCACAGCACTCAGGCAAAAGAACCCACCACCACAACCGGAAAGAGACGCTAATCCTCTGTAACTGGCTGCCCCAATTCTGAAGAGAGAGAGAAAGAAAGAAAAAAAATAATAATAACACAAACACACACAGTAAGCCAAGTATATCAAGAACAAACAGAACAACAGACAACAAGCAATCTAAAACAATTTTAAAAGGTCGCCACAGTAATTTGGTTCATGGAATCGAGGCGCCGCGTCCGGTCATCCGACAATGCTGAAGTGGACAGAAATGAGCAAAAAAAACAACCAACACTAATCACAAAAAGAAACACATTCTATAGGTTGCCATTAGGCCACCAACACATAAGAAATAAACAAACCAAAAATAAACTTGAAAAAAATCATTCACAAAAAGAATATATGTAATATACCCAACTTAAATCAAATAAAAAAAAACACACAACAACAATCAATTCACAAAAAAAAACATATGTTTACAGAAACACACTGCAGAAAATAATGGTGACAGTTAGGTGGCTTTATCTCATATTTAAATACCACTGGAGGCTTTTGATTCGGATTGGTTACTCACAACGCACAATCAATGATAAAAATACCACACCAACGGCCCACCATCATCGGCCCAGCTGATGTAGCGCGTTCAACACCATGAACGATGGACAAGGAAATCAGACGCAGCATGTCAACAACACTCGATCTGAAACTGAGTAAATGAGTTAGTGATGCTCGTCTGGCGGTTCAATGGAACAGACAAGCTCGTAGTCCCGTCCCTAAACACTGAAAGCAGAATAGTCACTGTGACAAGTCCAATGATGGCGAAACCGGAAGCAAAACAATGCAGACAGCAAAAGGAGCATCCGCTTTGGATGACCCAGAGCCCACTGTAACGTCCCCTGCACGTTGGCCCGCACCTTAAATATAAAATATAATGCAAGATATTAATTTGGCCAGCCCAGCTACTAGCAATCATATGTTTTCGTCACTGTTAAACATACCTGTAGTGCGATTCACACGGCACCAAAGCTGTAATGTGTTAAACACGCATCAAATTGACGGCATCCGCTCGACAGCATCCCACAAAGTTCCCCTGTCCAACCTTTAACAAGAAAACCCCTGTAATCCCTGTGAGACAAACCCACGAGCAAAGCATACTAGTCACTGCCAGCAGCTCTTACCGTACAAACAGTCATGCGTCCCGCCGGAAAGCACGGTGTCTCGCTCAAATGACGCAAAGAGAACGCACACCCATAGCGACACCCTTATATACAGAAGGAACGCAATTAAAGGGGCACTCCCCTAGCATATTAAATAACCCGGCGGAAATATACCGTACTGCTACAGTCTACCCCCCCTTTTTGTCATCGTCGTCCCGACGGTGAAACATCTAACGGGTATTACCCCACAAGACCCTAACTCCAGGGCCTAAACAAGACAGTGACGGTATTAACACCACATACCGGAGGGTTCGGAGTACCCACCACTCCGGACCCTATAGTCCGCGGTAAGTGATGCACATTGGACTGTTGCCCCGCCCCTGCTCGCCCTGTGCGGCGTGGGGCCATCACAGAAGGATCAGACGGTCCTGGGGAAGAGGGCCTTAGTACAGGCGCTGGATCTATGCTGGCCTCCGCTATAGGCACTACCTCCAGATCAGTCCCATTGGGAGCAGTGGCATGTTCTTCCAATGGAAGCATACCTACGTTGGTCCTTTCACGAGCCAACAAAGGGGCCCTAGATGCAACATAGGCCATATCCCCATCTTCTAGTTCTACCTCGGCCTCCAAGGGCACCGGCGACTCGGCCAGCCTCTCAGGGAGACCAACCAATGGTGCCTCCTCCTGGACTCGAGGCTTCAATGCGGAACGATGGACATTCCGAACCAGACTCCGGTCTCTTACCGGGGCCACTGTATACACTGAACCGCCAGTCAGAGGGGCTCTGACTACCCGATACACAGTGGAACTCCACAGATCATGGATCTTGTGGCGACCCCTGACCCCATAGTCTCGCAGGTAGACCAACTGGCCCTCGCTCAATGGCAGTTCCTTTACCCGTTGATCATGTCCTGCCTTACGACGGCCTGCCACAACTTGCAGCTGTTCTCGAGCACCCTCCATGGCAACCTGTAGCCGTGCCTGGTGCTCCTCTATCCACTTGTGTACTCGGCCTGCCACAGGTTCTCGTATCTGGCCAAGCAAGAAATCTATAGGCAACCTCGGTTCTTGCCCAAACATTAAAAAATGAGGGGATTCACCGGTGGCCTGGTGCGGAGTGGTATTATAACAAAACACCACCTGCGCCAGACATGATGCCCAGTCCCTTTTCCTCTCGGTGGGCAAGGGTCGCAGCAAATTGTGTAGGGTCCGATTAAACCTCTCACACTGGCCGTTACCGGCTGGATGGTACGGACTGGTGCGAGACCGGCCCACCTTGTAGAGACTGCACAACTGCTGGATCAAGTGGGACTCAAAATTGCGGCCCTGGTCGGAATGAATCCGACCAGGAACCCCAAACTTAAAAAACCACTCCTCCACCAGGACCCGGGCCACAGTTGTGGCCTGCTGATCCCAAGTGGGAATTGCCACAGTAAATTTGCTAAAAACGTCAGTCATTATCAACACGTTCTCCTGGCCGGCCTGAGATGGCTCCAAAACTGTAAAATCGATAGCCACTATTTCATTAGGGCGAGAAGCCAATAAATGCCCCATGTAGCTTCGGGCAACTGGTGCCACATCTTTGGCTTGCTGACAACGTTCGCACCGCTGAATCCAGCGGGCCACATCAGCGGACATACCCGGCCAGTAGCACCGCTGCCGTGCCAGCTCAAGGGTGCGTTCAACGCCCTGATGTCCATGATGCTGATGTAATGATGTTAAAACCTCTGACTGCAAAATCTCTGGAACTACCACCTGAAGCACCACTTCCCCTCCGTCAGGACGGAAAGCCTTGCGATACAATAGGCCCTCCTGCTGCACAAACCGATCCCATTGGCGAAGGAGCATAGTCACCGGTTTAGGAAAAAGTCTCCGCTCTTGCGACCCTGGGCATTGCCCTTTCCTCCAAAACCCTAAGACTTTCCCCTATAACAGGGTCTGCCTCCTTTAAGGCCACCAGGTCAAGTGCTGAACGGCTCGGCAAGACCTGAATTGCGCTCAAAGTGGTAGCCTGCACTGGTTCTATACTCACAACTCGCCTCAATAGCTCTGGCACAACCAACCCCAAGGAATCACTACTGTCAATTGTCTGCACTGCTGAAGGCAGCCGCGACAGTGCATCAGCATTCTGGTTAGTTCTACCTGCCCGGTACTGAATTTCAAAGTCAAATGCGGCCAATTCAGCTGCCCACCTCTGCTCTGTAGCACCCAGCTTGGCCGTAGCCAGGTGACTCAACGGGTTGTTATCAGTACGTACAACACATTTATGCCCTAACAGGTATTCTCTGTATTTTTCGGCCATGGCCCACTTAAGGGCCAAAAACTCAAGCCTCATAGAGCTATATGTGGCAGTGTTTCGCTCAGCCGGACGAAGGCCACGGCTAGCATAGGCAACTGGTCTAACCTTCCCATTAACCTCCTGCGACAACACCGCTCCCAGCCCGGCATAGCTGGCATCGACTTCCAATATGAAAGGTTGAGTGAAATCTGCATACGCCAAGACTGGTGCAGTCGTAAGTTTACGTTTCAAAGTCTGAAATGCCTCCTCGCACTCTAAGGACCACACCGCTGTCAATTCCTGACTACGCTTACCTGACTTACCTCGAGTTAGTTCGGCCACTATTTTGTGTAATGGGGCCGCTAATTTAGCGAACCCCTCGACAAAACGCCTATAGTAGCTGACAAAACCCAAGAAGGTTCGCAACTCTGCCACAGTCCTAGGACAAGGCCACTGAGCTACAACCTCAACCTTACTTGGGTCCGTCGCTACTCCCTGGGCCGAAATAACATGCCCCAAATACCTTACCTTCTCACGAAAAAATGCGCATTTCTCAAGCTTTACTTTGAGGCCTTCGGCTCTCAAACGATCCAGCACCATCCTTAGTCTCTGCAGATGTTGTTGCACCGATGAAGAAAACACTATAATATCGTCAAGATATAACAGGACGGATTGGTGCCGCTGGTCGCCAAAGAGCCGCTCCATCAAGCGTTGGAACGTGCTTGGGGCGTTGCACAAACCAAAGGGCATCCGATTCCATTCGAATAGCCCAAAGGGCGTGCAGAAGGCAGTCTTAGGACGATCGGATTCAGAGACAGGGACCTGGTTGTACCCACTGGCCAGATCTAAAGTAGAAAACCAGTGGGCCCCTGCCAATGAATCCAATGTCTCCTCAATACGAGGCAATGGAAACGCATCCTTACGCGTCTTGGAGTTGAGCTGACGGTAGTCTACGCACATGCGCAGGCTACCGTCCTTCTTCCTCACCAAGACGACTGGAGAGGCATATGGGCTGCAACTCTCCCGAATTACCTGTGAGTTAAGCAACTGGCTAATGTGGGTCTTTACCAACTCGTACTCTGATGGCGGGATGCGTCTGTAACGCTGTCGGACCGGAGTGTCATCTATCAAGGGGATTTCATGGGAGAGAAGGTTAGTACAACCTAAGTCTCCTTCGTGCATTGAGAACACATTTTGGTACTCATGAAGGAGAACCCTAACCTGCTCCTGTTCCTCAACCGATAACCCCCCTAAATTGACCAAATCTATAGGTTCTAACATAGCAGAGGCTTCACAGGAAGCCACCTGAGCCGTCACCAATGAGACTTCAGTCAGACCACAGGGTAGACCCACCAAATGTACTTCTCCCAACTTTCCTATAACTGTAGTAGGATAAAGTACTACATCAATGGTGCCGACATTAACGACGGGGACCGAAACAGTACCAGCATTTACCTGCACTAAAGAGGGTGAGGCCAATAATCCCGCAGGCAAACCAGTCTCAAAGGGCTCAAACAGCACAGTTTTGCCTGCAAGGGAGGAGGAGCACGTTGCAGTCACAAACTTCAAAGTGCCGCCTGGAATGCGACACACGCTACGCCCTCTTACCTTAGCATTACTGCTGCGATCTGAAGCATGAGTGACCTGTTGGCAATCTTGAAATGCCCAGGTAATTTTAGAATCCTGAGCCACGAATGGTAGCTCAAATAAAGTGGCTCCATGACGGCCAAAAAGCTCCCGATAGCAGCGACCGAGCACATTCATTCCCAGAATGCCCGGGGTGTCAGTACCACCACCGGGGGGATCACGGACCACCAGCACACCACAATCAGGGACTGTACTACCGCACAATTCAATGTCTAATTCGAGGTAGCCGATATATGGAATTTCAAGTCCATTAGCTGCACGGAGCTGCAACCAGTGACATGACCGCAGGCGATCCTGGCCCCATGGCTCAAACCTCAACCGAAAACAAGTTTCTGTAATGGTTGACACCATGGAACCAGTATCTATTAAACAGGGTACCTGAACGCCACCAATATTAACAATAAGGTGTGGACATGAGGAAACCAAGTGGGATGCCGATTCGTTACCATTAAAAACATTAGAGCCACGTGTGCTCCCTACCGAACTCTGGCTCCTAAGCCCGGAAGGAACTAGTTTTCCGAAGGATTAGAGCCAGACAATGACCTTGGTTGACTGGACAAGGGGGCAACAAGAGGGCGCGACGGGGGACGAGGGGGACAACGTTCCCCGTCGCACTCTCGTGCAAAATGGCCTGGTTGTTGACACCTTCTACAGATCAATTGGGTTGAATGAGACGCACGACCACGTGAAAAGGAATTTTGGTTACGGGTCATAGTTTGAGTGAGCAGATTGATCTGCTGTTGCTGCTACATGTAGAAGTATTATTCATTATGTAAAATAAACTAATGTTAACTAATGAACCTTATTGTAAAGTCTTACCAATATATTTATTCAGAGTTAAAAAAAACACACATGTGGCTGTTTTTCAGGTCATTTATAGGAATAATTAGGTGATACTTACAAATCCACCTTCTTTCCCGTCAACCTGAACCCTTAAGGATGGAAACGTGATGATACGCATTGCTAAAATTAGCTTTTCATCACTTGATGGGTAACTGGGGAGACAGAAAAGAGCAAAATATATAGACACTGAACTACAAGCAGGCCTGAAATGTAACTACAGTGTCAAAGCTGTATCATTTCACTTACAATCCGTGTTTCTCCACAAGTCACAGATGCATAATTTGACAAGAAGCCTCCTTGACTCGATTTTAAATGTTCTAGTTTTCTTGTATTCTTCAAGTATCTGTGGTGCTTTGCTCTCAAGCAGAGACAGCAGGCATCCCTGTTCATTTTGCACTGGAACATGCTACATTGAAAGAAATTTAGGGAGACATTGCCGATTTATTAGACCAGGGGTCTCCAAACTCGGTCCTGGAGGGCCGCTGTCCTGCAGAGTTTAGCTCCAACGTGCTCTTTTTTTATCTTCATAGTATATAACAACCAATCACATTTTGAAAGATAGAGAATGTTTTACCTGTGCTCTAGAGAAACGATTAAAAATAATTACTAGTTAATGGTACATGTGACAATACACCGTGTGCTGCGTTCACACCGAATGCGAATAGAGCATCAAAATCGCGTCTACCGTGTCTAGTTGGACGCTTGAACATTTTGAATCCATTTGCACATCCACAGTGAATTGGATGCACGTATCCAATCGTATCCAAATCGAGCGTTTGAAGCGAAACAGATGCCCGTTCAAGGCGCTCCAGGAGAAATATGTCATAAAACACCACTCTGCCTCTTTTCATTTTCATAAAAAATATATATTAAACATTAATAGCCACACAAATGTGGTCCAGACAACGCACCATTATCTTCACTGCATGTACTGTATATTTAAATATCCTAAAAAATAAAGTTATGAAACTTCTCTTTGCCCTCAGTCAAAACGGTTTGGCAGACAACAAATTATAGATTCATGACACAAAAGATCGCCCGTTAGATCTACACAAGATTAATTCTATCTCATGTTTAACCACTACAGAGACATCAGAGCCAGCGGCAAATGTCAGAAGGACTGGCCGAGGAAAGGCTGTTCACGCCGGGGTTAATGAGCGCTGAGTGCCCGGTGATCGCCTGGATCTCACAACTCCGAAAACATCAGATATATTTTTTTTTAAATAGGCGCTCTCTTTATAAATGAACCACAGATTTGAGCTTTAAACAACTACATTCTCACCTGAAAGTCTTAAAACTACATTTTGTGACACAATAGTAGTATTTTTAATTTATGCAGGGTTTCTCATCATGTCACTTTACCACGTGACAGCAGCAAGAAGGCTCCTGATTGGTTAACGTGGCGCGAATAGATGCCAAAGTTCAGATTTTCCAACTCGGGCGTCAGATGTGAATTCGCTTCAAACGCGTGAATGCACAAAAAGCACCCCCTGTGTGTATCGCGCAAGACGCTCAATTTGCGTCAAATTTCCGTCATTCGTGTGAACTGGACACGCGAATGAGGTGGAATCGCGTTCATCCGCCACAGGACCTCCAATTGACTTCCATTGAAATCACTCGCTCTTGGCGCTCTATTCGCGTTTGGTGTGAACGCAGCATTACGGTACAGGGTGCAGATCCACTTGTCCATGCGACACTTCTGTTGCACCGCACTCCACTTTATTCTTATGGGTGACGTCAAGCGACTTTAACGCGCCCGCAAAGCATTCCGGGAAGGCGGCGCTGCATTTGAACAAAAAAGCTGTCCGAAACCCATCTTTATGCAAATTAATCTGTTGAACGTGACGTTACTATTCAATAGAAGTAGAGCATATGGAGACTGGGAGAAGTCTCTCGCAGGTCCTTTGTTTTTCATTCCCCGCTGGCTCAAACGCACGCCCATAGCGGTAAACTTGAGGAACGCCCATCAATGTACACATGAGGGGAAGCGTCACAACACCATGCTTCAGTCGTGCCGCAAAAGTGGATCTGTACCATCAGATCCACTTTTGCGGATTTTATATATGTCACGTCTTTATGACACTCAGCTGTATGCACAGTTTCTGTGAATCTTCTGACCTTATCTGTTGGTCTGAGTTTGTAGAACAGTCAACCTCTCCTAGTCTTGCTACTTTGTTCGTTTCATATCTCCCTCTCCACATATTTCTTCACAAATGTTGTGTTGTGACTGTACTGGGCTCCAGTGGGTGGCTCAACAGTTATTTTGTTCCCAGCTTTGCTGACAACCATATGAGGTTTTGCCTTGAAAGGTGTGGTAAACTCTTTTCCTGCCTTATCAGAACTCGATCTCAAACAGCTACATTACTCTGCTTTGAGCTGTTAGTGGGTGATTAGAATTGCGCAAAGGGCATCAGTAGTGGATGTTTTTCAGGAGTCTCCATCTGAAGAACTGCTCTTGTCGGATACAAAAGGGCAGTTATTGCAAATTGCAGATTCGTATAAGGTAGAAATAGCTCCTAGGCATAAAAGTTTAAAAGAAACCTTGCGTAACGTTCTGAAGGGTAGTCTTATTGAGTTGGGTGTTTTAACAATGCCTTTAGAAAGCTCTAGTGTGGTAGAAGAGGTTGCTGATCCTTCTGTCAGTCCGACTGTCATGCGGTTGAAGGAATTGGCACTGAGAGAAAAACAAATAGAGTTAGAGAGCGCAAAACTAGAGTTGAGAAAGCGTGAATTAGACCATCAGTTTGCTTTGAAGCGGATTGAGTTGGAGATAAGAAAAGTAAAGCTGCTGTTGCTGCTTCTAGTGAATTTGATGTCGGTCGAAACCACAGGATGGTTCCTCCTTTCTGTGAAAATTATGTTGAAACCTATCCGGTTTCACTTTATTTTGATGGTCCCTTTAACACATTCTGTTGACTATAAATAACATTGCACCTACATGTCTACTAATTCTCATTAGAGTGTTAGTAGAGTATTAGTAGACTGGTAGGGTTAGGGTTAGAATAAGTTGACATGTACTTGCAAAGTTACTTATAGTCAGTAGAATGTCTGTTGGAGGACCATCACAATAAAGAGTTAGCAGACATTAAGCAGACAGTCTATTGATAATCTAATGAGAGTTAGTTGACATGTAGTTGCAAATTTACTTATAGTCAACATAATGTTCAAAAGGGACCATCAAAATAAAGTGTTACCCATATTTTTGTAATTTCTAGAGAGTTGCTGTTTCCTTAATGTGGCCTGAAATGTTTGGTCATTTTTACTGCAATGTGTGATTACTGGTAGGGCACAAGAAGAGAAATTCTCTATTCTGGGTCGGGAGGATATTTCTGTCAGATGTTACTATATCCAGATGTCACTTCCGAAACTCTGGCTGTTGTGTAGCAACAATAGTTTTATTCAATGAATTGTATAGACTGTAGCCTCAAAAGTGAGCCAAGATCGCTATACGATCACTAAAATGTTGCTTTGTCAGTTCATCACGATCTCACAAAGTTACGTTAAAAAAATGGCAACAATAAATCTCTTACTTACAACACGTCTTGACTTTGTTTGATAATGAGAAAACAGATTAACGTGTTTAAAGCGTTTACGCAGTGTCTCGTTCACGCCTCTCAGGGAACCGAGGTTACGATAGTGTCACGGATCTACTGGGCTCCTCCCCTTTGCTCTTTTGCCTGTTTTCCTGTTCATTGCGTCCCCCCTACAGGTGAGGGAGCACAGGTGTGGTGTGTTACGCTTGTGATTGCTTCCAGGATCGTGGATGATTTCTTCCAGTATCTTGGGCTTTAAAAAGATCGCTCCAGACCTGGTTGAAGGAGGGCCTCCGCTTCTCCTTCTCTCTCGCACCATTTTGATGTTTTTTTTTCCTTATGAATGATGCCTCATATCACATGTTGCATACATTCTTATTTTTCAACCTAACACCTATACTGACTTTATTTAACTTACTTTGTTCATTCTTTATCTTTAATAAACATATTTCTTTATACGAACTAATCCGCGTGGTCTTCCCTTGCTGTTTACATAGCCTGGAAGAGGCAGAATGTAACAATAGTAACCGGAGACTGTTTCACTAGCCTGCATGAACTCAGCACTGAATAAAAACTATGCCGTTGCAAAACACGCTGTAAATAGATGCACGCTCTCCAGAGCTCTGACACAAATGTGCAAATCTGCCAAATCTGTTTGGCCAATATTCTTACAGTATCACCTGAGGGTGCTTTTGCTTGTGTTTGAGGGTGCTTAGCAACTCTAGCACCCCCGAAGAACCGGGCCTGGTTGTGCTGCTCCTTCAAGGGTCACTCCCAACCTCTCTGTCTATTGTAAGGCTGCTGAATTCGTTCCAACGACGGTAATGATAGCGGTTTGAAGGTCGCTGTGTGTTCGGTGTTTTCAGCTGTGTAGAATGGATTTAATTCTAATTTATCTTTATCTGACTCCATTTTATCATAATCTCGAATTTAGGATAGAATGCCAATTGGTTATTTTGTCATTTGTATTTAATAGTTAGTCACACATTTAGTCATTCTGTTTAACCCTTTGTTGCAATTATTCCGTTCCGTAATCTACAAGAGTTAATTAATAATTCAGAATAGATCAAAACTGTAACAATTTATTAACAGTCAGGTGAATGTATTGTAAGAGAGGACTCCGCAGGTGTTCAGGCTGGAGGGTTATCGAACGACTAAAGAAACGTTATCAGAAAGATGGACGAAAACTGTACATTTCTCGTCTATTTCAACCCACTGCAACTTATACCAACGAAGGAAATAAGTGCAGTTACAATAGCAAAATATGTGGGAGAGCATTGCTATAATGTGACTATATTGTGTTGCAATAGGGAGCCTTTCAAAGTCAATACCAAATCAAAACTAGGTTATGGTTACACTTGAAGATGATAATGCAGATGATAAACTTGAAGTTATGAATACAATGTTACCAGAGGGATAGAGAGAGAGAGAGAGAGAGAGAGAGAGAGAGAGAGAGAGAGAGAGAGAGAGAGCAAGAGAGGGAGAGAGAGAAGAAGAAGAGAGCAAAGAAGAGAAGCCCCAATGACCTCAAAAGCCAGAGAAAAAGAGAAAGAGCAACAGTTCCAATTTTCTTTTATCCCTTTCCCTGACCATTTGACCAAACCACATGTGAGATATCCAAAACTGACCAATCAGACCAAACTTCCCCCACTGTAAAGGTGTGGCACCCATTTGGCATACAGGCCTCTCTATTGTCTTCCAGATGGCCCTTCTGATAAGGAATGTGGGTTGACAAAAGTAAAGCAAATTTCTTTGTTGGATTTCAAATATCAAATATCTTTGATTATTTTCAATTCCTTCAGTATAATGCCAATTAAATAATCAATTCAAAGATAATCCATACACAACATCAAATACTCTGTAGCAAAGAATAATATATTGATACCCGACTTCTGATTATTACATAACGCAGATTGTCTTACAGTATTTCACAATTGCTAAAACACTAAACCCCATTCTCTGAACCCAATGCTCAGTGGCCTTGACCCATTTGTCAAATCAGTCACTTTGTAGGCAAAACCTTAAACAAGTTCAGGTAGTTAAGACACTGTTTGCAGATCTCATCCACTCTTTTTACAAAACTCTAAACACATTCTTACTCACTAAAACACATTATGCACTGTGTTGCAAAATGGTACATGTGGCAAAAGTTAAACACAACTACAACACAGCTGTCATCATTTACACACAACAACTCAAAAATGTTCACACTTGTTTCTAAAGATGTGATCAAATCAGTTGTCTAGAATATAAGCCAGATTTGTCCAGATTCTCTGTGGCCACTATAATCAGGACATTCAGAGAAGAGAACAGGTAAATGTATTGTTTTTCTAATTTGTGCGACTGAAAGTTTACTGTATACATTTGATATAGTACAACAGTTTGTCAATAGAAAGGGGAGTGGGGGAAAAAAGGGAAAAAATATTTACAATACATTTTACATATGAATGTGATGTTTCTGTATGTATACATTTGTAAGAGCATTTTCCCTTTTGTAGAATAGCAAGACTCCCAAATGAGGGTGGAGGGACTCCTTTGTTCTCCCAACAGGAGAGAACAAAGAAACTCTTTTCATTTAGTGTTCAAAAGACTTTATTTTTATGCTGAAAATACAGAAATTCAAAACTGTATTACTTTCAGTACTTACAGTATGCAATATATTTGCTGTACTGAGTTGTGAATTATTTACTTTTATTTATGGTATGGCAAAATTACTTTCTATATGCAATAAAAAAAATTTCTCTGTAACTACATGCCCTGGACGCTGTGTTCTAGACTGGCTGTGTTTATGTTTTGAAAGCAATGTTTGATTGTGAGCACCGATCAAATGGTTTTGAGGCAAGTGTTTGATTTTGCCAGAAGAGTCAGGGGTTTTTGTGAATGTAGTTTAAAGACTGGGTTTTGTGTTTAAAGTTTTTAGAATATGGGTGAAGGTTTCAAGAAATGTGTTTTAGTAATTGAGAAATACTGTAATAGACGCCCCTCGTTATAGGCTACACTGATTACAGTATCGAGCCCCTGAACCTTTTGTCATACTTACCAAGACAGAAATCTCTTTCAAATGGAAACACAAAATCTGGCTATGGTCACACTTAAAATAGTTACAAAATAGATGTATGAGATGTAAAAAACTTAAACCCTTAATTGTACTCAGCATGTATGGAATATTACCAAAGCGAGAGAGCGAGAGAGCGAGAGAGCGAGATACTTTTTTTTTTACTTTTACAGACCCTTTATTTTACATAATTTAAAGGTCCCATGGCATGGCATTTTTCTATTATTTTATAATGTTTCCTGAGGTGTACTTATATTGTTAGTATGATTTTTACATCATAAAATGTCATATTTTAGAAATAAAAGGCATTTTTTCAATACTGCTGTTTGCCCTGTGGCTGAAGGCCCTGTTACAAGAGGCGTGTCTGCTGTGAGACTTCAGTAAAAACGCCCACTGTTGTGATTGGCTGACATCTTTGCATTTGAAATAAGCGGAGGGGGCGTGGTTTAACGAGGTCTACGAGGCACGAGCAGGCACGAGCTGCTGCCAGAGAGACGGATGGACCGGAGTTCACTTCTCATCAGTTCTGTCAGTCTCAGTTCAGTGAACAGTTTTAGTTACAGCATATACTTCAGGTTATTAGTCTATTTCTAGTCGGAGGGGCTGTCACTCATGTCAGAAAGTTAGTAACTCTAGTAAATTATGGATCAGCGCTGACTGGAGACGCGAACCGTTTAGAACGATTCAGTCCGATTTGGTGAACTGGTTCGGTTCACTAAAAAGAACCGGTTCAAAAGAATGATTCGTTCGCGAACCGGACATCACGGAGACGGAGCGATTGCTAACAAAGTTATTTATAGTAACTACTGAGTTATGAGAGCGCTGTCTGTCAGCGCGAGTTTATTGTGTTTGTATCTGAGAGTTCTGAATAAACACGAGTCCCAGTCACACGAGTCCGTCTTCATCATTATTACCAACTTTGTAACACATGCAAAGTACCATTACAGCTGCCGAGATGAACGAGTTACGAGTAAGTGTTATTAATAGCATTATTTTTTAGATATGTTCCTATCATATGAAACGTGTCAGCATTGAGTACACAGCACAAACAAAGACAAAACAGCATTAATCGAATGTAATCCAGTTTATTGTGGGGCTAGGCTGGCTAGCCCGGATATGCTCACGCTCACCCCCCTTCTGCTTAATCTTGCGCCGCGTTTGGTGCCTCCGCTGTGGGCCAGATGCAGTACTGGGGGTCGGTGATGTTGAAGGCCGAGCGCTCAGTGCAGCCCGAGCTTCGGCGTCTGTGAGGTTTATGAGCCGATGTTGAGCAGAAACTCATGACTGTGTGCACATTGTAGAACCGATAGACGCGACGAGGGCGTACAAAAACACTGACTCACAAGATAGAAAACACGAAAACACCATTCTGTCGGGAGAGAGAGAAGCCGCAGCGTGTGCACGAATAATAAATAATTAGCTAACTTACAGATCAGAAATCACTGATCACAGATCTGAAGGAACTGAAAAAAGACTTCTGTTTTCATTTGTACATCCAAACACTGAGAAACTGCCAGCGTTCACTCGTTCACAACCCTTGATCTCTCGAGCGTTTGCATGGGCGTGGCAGATTCTCTGGGCGGAGGAAAGGGAGGTAACCGCTCCTGCTTGGACGTCAAACCAGGAGACTTCAGGATTGGCTCGTCTGGCCTGTCATTTTCTCAAAGGCAGAGAAAGACAGCCAGAACTCGGGTTTACACCGATCAACATTTCTATCCACTTGGGGACAATATTCAGGCTAGGGGAACTCATATTAATGTTGAAAAACCTCATAAAATGAAAATTTCATGCCATGGGACCTTTAAAAAACAACAACACATATTGAAATCACATTACCACCAAATAAGTATATTATATTATATTCATACATATCCAATGTAAAAACACTCAATAAATAAATTACCTTACCAATTTTAAAACCAACCCTTCAAACTCACTCACTGTAACCAGTGCTTCCTTAACACCCCATTTCCATTTAAAGAAAAGAACATTATCAATGTGCTTATAATATGTGTATTCTATAACTACTCGTGCTTCCACTAAAGATTTAAATGAAGCCACCATACAAATATCTCTTCCTATATTTTTTTCCTGATGAGATTTCAGAATTGCTAATTTAGCTTATCCAATTACAAAATTAGCAAGTACACATTGTTCTTGTAAGGATTTCCTATAACAACAGCCCAATATAAATAAGCTATTAGTATACAGAAACCCCAATTTTGTTATTATTTTTCTCAACAGTACAAAAATAGGATCAAGTCTAGGGCAATCACAAAACATATGAAAAACCGTATCCAAAACATCACAAAATGGACAATTTGATGCAACATTTTTATTCACTTTTGCAACAAACTTATTTGTGGCTAAAATACAATGGATCAATCTCCACTGAAGATCCCCACACCAAATAGGAGGTTTATACAAAAGTCTCCAAGATGGAAAAATATCTTCAGATACAGAAAGTTGAGATCTCCATTTAGTATAAATTTTTCCCTTCAATTGATCCAAATGTAAAGTTTTGACACATATGATATAATATTTTTTCCCTATACAATCAAAAAACATTTTTCCATAACCCTTTAATAAGGAGGTACAATCAGAACTTTCATCAATTTGACAATCTTTAGGAATCACCTTTAGCTGAGGAAAATTCAGCAATATAGCACCATTCTTTAAAACATGATTTACAAAATTATCAATAGATAAAGGAAAGGAGGATTTAAGACCCCTAACAAACCCTTCTATAATTCGAACAGAATTCAAGCCAACCTGATCAGCAAGTGACTGTATAGTTCTCCATTGACCTCTGTTTATATCAATCAAATCAATAATTCTAGTAACACCAGCATTCAAGAATCTATTAATCAAAGAAAGGGATACATTTGTTGGAAGCTCAATAAGAGGATTAAAAAAAAGAGGTTCCTCCACGCCATAATGTTCATCAACTGTTCTTGATATTTCAAACAATTCCCATGATTTAAGCACTGACGTATAAAACCTAAAAGATATATCACAAAACTTTTTAACAAATGATCTCTGCATTAGAAAAAAATGTTTATCAATACCTATTCCCCCAATATCTTTAAGTATAGAGTTCCCATACACCACCCAGGGTACATCATCTGAGCTATACAATAATTTCTGCAATGTTTGCATCCTCATTGACAAGATCTTTGACTCCAGATGTATAAGCCCTTGACCTCCCTCTGCCACTGGAAGGTAAAGGACCCCTTGAGGAAGCCAATGACAGCCATTCCAGAAAAAATTAACCAATGCTTTTTGAACACTTTTAAGCAAATCTTTGGGAGGGTCTAAAACAGTAAGCTTGTGCCACAACATTGAGGCGGTTAAGTTATTTATGACTAAGCATCTTCCTCTAAAAGAAAGTTGTGAAAGCAGCCATCTCCACCTCTGAAGTCTACCATTTACACAATCGACTAATCCCTCCCAGTTCTTCTTTTCATATTGATCATTTCCAAAATAAACTCCAAGCAATTTGAATCCATCCCTGCCCCACCTACACTGGTTTGGCAATTTAGGAGGTTCAAAAACTTGCCAGTGACCCAGCAAAAAAGATGTACACTTTTCCCAATTAATGCAAGCAAATGATGCTTTTTGAAAATTTAAACATGCCATTACTACGTTAATATCCTCCGAATTTTTTATAACTATCGTTACATCATCTGCATATGCAATAAGTTTTATGGGAATTATTTCAGGGGAGCCAGGAAGAGAAAAACCACATAACTGTTTCCTCAACATGATTAAAAGAGGTTCTAAAGACATTGCATAAAGGAGACCTGATAGAGGACAGCCTTGTCTTACACCTCTAGTCACCGAAAATGATCTAGTCAGAGATCCATTGATCTTAAGCATACTATAAATATCACTGTACAGCAGCTTAATACATGAAACAAAGTATGGACCAAATCCAAAAGCTTCCAGAGTCCTGAACATGTAGTGGTGGTCCACTCTGTCAAAGGCCTTTTCCTGGTCCAAAGACAGTAAGCCAATGTCCAACTTATGGCATTTTGCAATTGAAATGATGTCTCTCACCAAAAATAAATTATCAAATATTGTCCGTTTAGGGATACAAAACGTTTGATCCACATGTATTATGGTTGCCATATGTTGTTTGAGTCTGTTAGTCAATGTTTTCGAAAGGATTTTAAAATCAACACATAAAAGTGAAACTGGTTGCCAGTTTTTTAGGCATCTATGGTCTCCTTTTTTAGGGATCAATGTTAATAATGCCCTCCGGCAACTCAAAGGCAGGGTCCCTTCATTAATGCATCCCAAAAGAACATCATACAAATCTTGGCCGATTAGATCCCAAAAGAATTTGTAGAATTCCACTGAGAGTCCATCTAAACCAGGTGACTTCCCGAGGCTCAACTCCTGAACAGCCTGTGAAACCTCCGAGAAAGTTATAGGATTGTCAAGCTTTGTCTGCTCGTTCTCCGAAATGTTCAGCAAATCCTGTAGAAATTGGTCTGTTGTTGAATCATCACACTGGTCAGAACAATACAAGTCCTCATAGAAAGAAATGGCACAAGACTGAATCTCCTGTTGATCTGTTGTCACTCGACCATTTGGAAGTTTCAATTGATGAAATTGTTTCTGCTCCCTTGGCTTTTTTTTTTTCAAGACAAAAAAAAATGTGGTTAAAGCATCCGTTTCATTTAATTGGGAAAATCTAGTTCTTAAAAAAAACAAATTTTCCTCTTTCCTCCAACAGGTTTTTCAGAAGCAGCTTATTCTCTGTGATGTGATCAATAGAAGTCAAGTCATCATGAGAAATACTGACGATTTGCTCAAGAATGTTTCTTTCAAGAGTCTTCATTTTTTCTCTTAGGCTTCCGATGTATTGTTGGCAAAAGATCTTTATATGGACTTTTCCAATGTCCCACCATTGACTTAGAGATTTAAATCTATTTTTCTCTTCTCTCCAAGATTCCCAAAAGAGAGTAAAAGATTGAAGAAAGTTGTGATCTTGTAGAAGTCTATTATTGAATTGCCAGTGTGATTTATAGATTTTAGAAGATACAACAGAGACAGACAATGAAAAATAATGGTGATCAGACAAAAAAGAGGGAGAAATACAGCTATTAATGAACCTATCTCTATGTCTTTTTCTAACATAGAACCGGTCCAGTCTGGCTCCAGATAAACTATTTGAATTTCTTTTTAACCAAGTATATTGTCTGATTCCAGGAAATGTCTCTCTCCATAAATCATAAGTCATGGCGATTAATCAGATTTTTAAAAATCCCAGCAGATAATGGATGGGGTTCATCGTGATTTCTGTCTAAATCTGAATTTGTTGTACAATTAAAATCACCCCCCATGACGACAACATTATCTTGAGGACACTGTAACAGAGCATCAGAAAGTTTTCAAAAAAAAAAATGACACGCTCCTGACCTTGGTGCATAAACATTGAAAAAAGTGAAATCAATATCACCAAGAGTAATATCTACACGCAAAATTCTACCAGGCAAAATCTCTAACATTACTGGTTGGTTACCAATACGTGACGAAAAAAGCATGGCAACACCTGCACTTAAATTCGAACAGAATAAAGAGGTTTTGACTTAAAACTGGAAGTCTTCCCTTCAGAATTTCCTTGAGAATTCATTTCATTCACATCTACTTCATCCGATGAAGCACTATCTGAATCATAATCAATCAATTCAGATTCATATTGTTCTTGTTCTAACAGTGGGTCTATAATATTTTGTGACAAATTGTCAACCAGCATTTGTATCTCCCCCACAGACTTATTCTGTTCACCAGAATCATTTGATTCATTTTCCCCGGCAACAACTATTGCAGAATCATTGCAAACTTTTACTCCAGTACTCAACTGAGCATCTGTATCCACAGAATTTTAATTTGCATTCACATTGCTTACTGACTCAAGTTCAATGTGATGTTCTCTATCTTCAGACAGAGTCAACATTTCAGTTTGTTCAACATTTTCCCTATTGCTATTTTCACTCAGACTAACATTTTCTGGTGCTGGATTTACTACTTGCTGCTGTACATTAACAGGTTCACCTTCATTCTCAACTACACTATCTGCCTCAATAGTCAATGGACACGCCTGCTTTATATGTCCATATCTGCCACAACTGAAACATTTCATCGACTCAGTGCTAATAAATATTGTGTAATCCTTGCCCTGTAAAGTCAACTTCGCAGAAACATTTAGGGACTGACAATCTGCGTTCAACACCATATGTGTTTGACGCCTAAAAGACATGACGTGTTTCAATTCAGGGTTTTTAAGGCCAAGACGGATCATTTTTATCGGGCCCACCAGTTTGCCGTAACGACCAAGTAAGCGCTCCAGTGAATCATTAGAGATAAACGGGGGTACGTTAGACAACATCACTTTTTTTGCCAAGTTAGATAGCGGTAAAACTGGCAAGAAAACATCCCTTACAAACAAGCCACTCTGAACCAAAACATCTTCCATCGGCTCTTCTTTAAGAAAAACCACGATGGGCTTATTCATCCTAGATGCCGATAAAATATTACGAGCACCTATTTCACCTCCGATAGCATTTAAAACATCCTCGACTTACATCCATGCCTTGCCGTTAAAGATGGAAAACCATCCGAATCGATCCCCATTTCGGCGACACTTTACACACAAAAATTGTACACTTCAAACTATTAATCAATCTACAAGTAGGAAATGTAAAGAAAACTTACAAGGAGAATCCCGTCAGCACTCACTCAGACACTAACACACCTCCCGCTGTCACTCATCCACACAAGCGCAACCGGAAGGAAGAGAGAGAGAGAGAGAGAGAGAGGGCCCAAAGAAGAGAAAACCAGACAATCGAAGAGAAAGAGCTACCGTTGTGATCTTCTTTTTATCTCTTTTCTTAACCATGTGACCAAACCCAATTGTGAGACATTCAGATTGACCAATCAGATCAAACTTCCCCCACTGCACAGGTGTGACCCACATTTGGCCTACAGGCCTTCAGTATCTCTTTGTCTTTAGCAATTCCAAATGGCCCTTCTGATGGGGGTTGACAACAGTAAAGCATACGTTTTTGTTCAATTTCAAATATCAAATATTTTTGATTATTTTCAACCTTACAATTTGTCTATAAAGACAAGACCTCCACAAGACCTCCAGACGCTTCTTTCCATTGACTTAACATTTAAAATCACTCGCTCCTGACGCTCTATTCGCGTTTGGTGTGAACGCAGCATTAAAGTGCTCTTGTTAGATTCGTCGAAACTAATTATATCCACATTTTCTATATCGGCCATTTTGAGTTTTGTAGTAAAATGCTGTATTTCATGAGTGCATTAGCGTATCGTTATGAAACTCGCTATGGGTCATCGGCACGATGCCCTGAAGGAGCCTGAGAAGTTTCGAGTCAGCGCCACCTAGTGGTAAAATCAAATATTCACATGCTTATAACTTTGGATTTGGTTAACTTATTTTCATGGAAATCCTTGCCGAGTCCAACGATACCAAACATGCTAGGTTTCGCCTCATGGTTTGTCCAACATTGTGATTTAGCGTTTAAACAACTTTAGCGAATATCTTCAAAACCGTTAGTCAGATCGAGACGAAACCACCGCAGGAAAATCCTAATCATAGAAGATTGACTATATGCTAATGTCAAATGTCAAAATTGTGGCAAAAAAAATGCAAGCAAAGTCGGGTGTGGGTCATTTTTTATATGCTCATTAATACAAATGTCTATAACTCCTAAACAAAATGCCTCCATAAATTAAATAAATACAAATCTATTTATATATATTTATTAGAAGCATATGTTGAAGACAAGCATCCTCACTTGCCAGTGGATTTTCCCCTGTGTTTTCCCAGCTCAGTCGAATAATAATGATGGCACATTCAACTGTAAGTGTCCAGCCAGCCATGGTTGTGGCTGCTGATAACTTCAATGTAAACCAGTGGAGCAGCGGAGTGTGTGACTGCTGCGAAGACATGGGCATCTGTAAGTGTGTTTTTCTTAATGCTTTATGATCATCAAACAGCGTGTACAAGAGTAACTTCCATATTACATCAGAAGAACATATCACATGATTCACAATACAATAGAATGGGCATCTGTGTGGGCACATGTTTTGTTTGAGGATGTGGATTGCAGATGAACTGAAAGCGTAACAAATTCTTCAACATTGACACCTGTTTTCCTGCGGCAGGTTGCTGTGGTTTCTGGTGCACATACTGCCTCATGTGTAAGACCAGCGAGGACTTTGGAGAGTGTCTCTGTCTCCCCTTGCTGGAGATCTGCTTCGGAGGCATTTTGCATCCTGTCACACTCGCCATGAGGAGCAGCATGAGAGAGAGGTACCACATTAAGGTAATCACGGTTTCATTACAATATTGACCTAAAATAAGTACATTTTCAGCATCATTACTCCAGTCTTCAGTGGCACATGATCCTTCAGAAATCGTTCTAATGCTGATTTGAAGCTCAAAAAACATCACTAATTATTATCAATGTTGTGCTGCTTAACCACAAACTCTGCGAATTACATCATCAAGTATATACTTTGAATTTTAAATATCTGTGGAGGAGCTCTGACCTTATTTGGCACCATTTGAAATGCATCACTTTGGCATTTGTTTTACACAAAGTAACTTATTTATATGTTGTCTGAGCTGCCCATATGAAAAAAACCTGCATGGTTCATATCAGACATGGGGACTTGTGACTTCGACTCGAGTCGCTATTTTTATGACTTGTGACTTGACTTGACAAAAAATAAAATACTTGAGACTTGACTCGGACTTGGAAGTTAAAGACTGGGGACTTGACTTGAGACACGATGACTTGAATGACTTGAGTGTTAATCACATCATGTTTTCAGTTTAAATATAAAATATATAAATTATTTACAATAATAAAGTTGACCCAGCTGGAGCGCAGGCTGAGAATAGCGTTGTCATGACTGGATCACGACACTATCATCAGTCATGCCCTCTCGTACGCACACCACGCCCACTTAGATCAGATATCACATCAACATGTCAGCCGGAGGGGTAATGCTGCCTTCACATGCTATCGGAAATTTCCTAATTCCCACTTTAGAAGTCGTGATTACGAGCTTGTTGCATTCAAGTGCTTTGTTGTCAGAGTGAACAGGAATCATGGTGGACACCAGGTTATTCTTGCCTATTTATTGGGAAAGTCTTATTAAAACCAACATCATATGTAGTGTCCCATGCACCGACAACCATATAAACATTCCAGATAGTCCGCTTTCTGCTGATTCTGTAATTTCAGTCAAATGCAGGCTATTTTCGCTGAGTACCAAACATACAATACGCTTCATATGATTACTCTTACATGTAAATATGTACTACATTAATGTCAAGATAAGACGACCTAGCTGTTTTGGAAAAAAAACAATAAAACCACACCTGCCACAGCAGTAGTTCTCCCCGCCACCATGTTTAAAGCTTATGACACGCCCATCTCGGGAATTGGGGTATCAAAATTATTTCCGAACTTCCCAGTGGTAAACACGACATTAGTCGTTCATGTGCAATTTTTACCTAGGAAACTCGTATTTACGATAATTCCGATAGCACGTGAAGGCAGCATAAGTTACCGAGGGTCATCGCTTTCGGCTTCAACAATCATTCGCAAGATGGCAAAAGACGAACAGCGCGTTGCAAGACATGCAACATTAAAATTACGGACAGCCAGGCGACAACCTCCAATTTCGTCCGTCATGTGAAGAGCCATTCTGCCCAGTAAGTGCTTGTCAATTTGTTAATGTTATCTGGTTAGTTGGTAGTTAGCTAATGTAATAGGGCTTGGGCGTCGTGACGTCATTACTTGGCGTGGCGGCCATGTTGATGGCCTCCTTTACTTCTACTCGGACTACTGCGCACTGCTTATAGACGTACTCCCTCTCAGTCGTGTGTCTTAATTTGATTAAATTTGCGTCGAAAATGGATTAACTTTCCACCGCTTTCCTGCTTGGAGGCGCAACCACGGAGACCAAGTATCCGAGGTAACAAAGAGTCGTCGGCTTTCACAAAAGGACGCTGTCAGCTGGATGCAAGAGATGTGACACAAGAAAAAATGTTCACCTCCGAATTCACGTGGAAAGGGTGATTGGAACCGTCCGCAACAAGTACACTATTTTGTCAGATAAAGTAACCGTCCACAACAAGTACACTATTTTGTCAGATAAAGTACCGATTCACATGGTGTTGCCAAGCAAGGATGAAGACATGACATTCCTCGATAAGATTGTGTCTGTATGTTGTGCTCTGACAAACATAAGCCCTAGTGTTGTACTGAAATAAATGTGCATTAAATACAGCCATAAGTGTCTGTTGCATCCATACCCACAATCTTCACAATAAATATACTTAAATTAAATGCATGTGTCTTATAAACAAGACACAATAACAGTATAATGTGCAAAAGGAAGAAGTGTCACACAATCAGATGTTTTTCAATGTTTATTTGCAAGTAGTGCAACCTGAGAACACAGAACGCTTCAAGGTAAAAGGTTAACGTTACATAGGCTTCATGATCTGCAGCTCCTGAACCCATCCATTTGTGAACTGCACATTTCATATGGATCCAAACCGTTAATAGTTCCGATTTTGTCCATATACCGGTCCCTGGCTTCCCTATCCCGGTAAATTCCACATCCTTTTCGGGATTTTAACATAGTTTTTCTTTCTCCCAACTCTGCTTCTCCTCGTTCGATTTGCTGTATGTTTACATTCGCGAGGCCATCAGCATGGCCGCCACGTCCCAGAATGCAACGCGGCACCCAAGTTATTAAAATGTGATGTTTGTGAGTGAGTGAGTGAGGGAGAGAGAGAGATTGTGTGTGTGTGTGTGTGTGTGTGTGTGTGTGTGTGTGTGTGTGTGTGTGTGTGTGTGTGAGAGTTAGGGTTGTGCCGATAGACGATAGTATCGTGTATCGACGATAGGCAGAGAGCTCGCCGAAAGCTGAAGCTGTTGGCGATTTCAAGACGATATTTGGCTCGCTCCATGTAATTTAAAAAATGTATTTTTCAATATTATACAAAATATTATGATCATAGTTATTATTATTATTATTATCATCATTACATTAATTGTACTTATTCTGCTTAGCCTTATTCACATCAACATCAAAGCGCATGGTGTTGCACTCGCAGGCTATGTGCCGCATACTGCGAGTGCAACACCAAGTGCTTTTAAAATTTAAAAATGAGTTACTCTTCAGTGAATTTTTTTTTTTAAAGACTACAAAACGTGTAGTTTCAGAATTTAATTGCAAGGTGATCAACCTAGCCCTACATTCACAAATTCACATGAGCCATGGCGAAAACGGCATCATCATCAGGCTAAAGCATTTTTTTTTTTCCATAAATGTAAATGTATTTTATACTTATAATAATACAATACCAAATTGCTATATTATAATTACAGGCTATATAGATCCGAACAGAATGATCAGACAAAAAGTAAAAGCAGCTTTATTTCAAACGACTTAAGAACAACAATGAACAAAAAATATTGTACATAGGCCGTTAAGATAAGATTTCTTGTGAAAGTGCAGTGAAATACTTAAACGTCAGCAGACAATGTATTTTTAGAGTTAAAAAAAGTGGTCATTTGAACAACTTGAACGAACGTTTAAAAAACAATATGAAAAATCGAAATTGAATAGCTCCATAATGGATTGAGATAAGTGCACGCAATGAGTAATTAGCTGGGTTAGAACAAAATTATTGGGGTTTTTTTAAGTAGAAAATAATATTTATGTAAAGAGATGTATATTAAAATAAAAAGTGCTTAAAGGAACACAACTCTTCTTAAGTGGAAGGGTTTTTTCCCTCACGTGGAATATAGAAAGCGCGGATGCATTAGTTGGGTTAGTAAAATAACGAAATTAGTGTTTATATCGAGTCTATAAAACACGAAAGAACAACAAATTTATCGGTGAGAACATTGTTTAAACAGCATAGGCCTACACACCGGGACATTTGACTGCAAATCACATTTTTCACAATATTGATTCTTCTTGCAATCGTAATGCAATGGACTTTTTAATGGACTGTTTACACAGTCATATACAATAAACGAGCTTGTACAGCGACAGGAAATAAAAATTTACGCAAAAAACCTGCCTACCATGAGCTTCACTCATGAACCATTCAGCGATAAAATGGCGTGCGCTCAAATCCTGCTCCGACATGACATTTCTCTGTAGCCTACTTTAGCCTACTTGTAGCCATTAAAACACGTAATTAGTTTCAGTTTAAATATGATAATGTTATTTTTTTATTTCATTTACGTTGAAAAGTGAACATGACACATAAAATGCATAATGTCAGAAGACGGGGGTCTTCAATAAGTTCAATAACACTTTAAAGCCTTTCTTTAAAGTGAATTTCGTTTTGTATAAATTGTATCTTAATTTTAATCTATGTTTTATCAACCAAAGTGCCCGGATTTAATAAATAATAAGCAAATAGCCTATAACAGACAATGGCATGGAGGCGGCCGCGCAGCGTGATTAACGGCTTAAAGGAACAACTACCAGAAAAGAAAAAAAAACTTTAGTCAGGGGCAGCCCTTACTATTTATGTCAGATAGACCTATATTTGATCCAACATGTCACAAAGGGAGTTCTGGGTTGAGCGCGCAGTGCTGAGCGGAATGATCTTCAGAAATGAACGGAATCTCCAGAAAGGCGCTTGATCTCTACTGGAGGAAATATTACGCTCTTTCAACGCACACACCGCAACAGTCACAATATGACCTCATGTATGTTTTAAAAACATAATTCAACTTATAAATAATACTTTTTAATGGGCCACTTAAAATGTTTATTACAAATACATTATTCAATTCTAAAAATGAATAAAATGATCAAAAATTGCATTGCATTTGCAATTCTTTGAAACCACCCCACTTCCCGCGGCCCTGATGATATCTGTCCTCTGGAACTATCGCTTTTCCTTTAAAACGGTTTATTTAAAACAATAATTTTTTTCAAATAGATGGAATTAGAAATACAGGCCTGCCTCTAATAAAAGCCTGCTTCAAATAAAAGCCGGTGACCTTCTGCAGTTCAGGTAAATAAAGGCTCCGGCTTTTATTTGAGGAAATACGGTAATTGCTCCGCCCCAACGCGATAAGATCGTGTATCGGCGATCTCACAGGCTGACGATATGTCGATTGGAAAATTAGGCATATCGCCCAACACTAGTGAGAGTGTGTGTGTGTGTGTGTGAGAGAGAGAGAGTGTGTGTGTGAGAGTGAGTGTGTGTGAGAAAGAAAGGAGAAATGTAACAAATTTTAACGTTGTGCGTAAACTGTGTTTGAGAGAGAGAGAGGGAGGTGTTCAGAGAGGAGTCTGTTGGATGTTAAAGCTACACTGTGTAACTTTTTTAGTTTATTCTTAGCTAAAAACACTTAGTTCTTTCAAAAATATATGTGCTCATTAATGTATATTTACTTCTTTCAAGTAATAAAGTATTCTCGTAAGTTTATAATATGCCATTGAAAATACATACGGGTGAGGGGTTTGAATGCGGGTCGCCATGTTGCCCCTCCATCTTGAAAGTACATTACCCACAGAGGGACATACCCGTAAATTCAAGCTTCGCCTTTCGCGTTTTAACACTCGATGGCACCGTGTCGAATGTGGACGAGGTCGAACTGGAAGCCATATTAATCTTGGACTAAATCGGCCACCGTAGGAGTTGAAACGAAATCGGAATTTAGAGGAATAGAACTAATATTCACTGGATGGTCATATACCTTTTTACCGCTAGATGGGGGAAAATATCACACGGTGTTGCTTTAAGCTGTTATTTGTTTTATGGGCTCAATGTTGAAAAACATTTCAAACACTGTTGGCAGAAGTGAAAAAGAAATAATTTTATGAAGTTACAATTTTGTTTGATTCCATTATGTATTTTACTGTACATGAGTATGTACAATGCAAATCCAAATTATTGTAATTTACTGACAGTTACTTATATGTTGTCTTTTAATTTTATTAAGATCAGATTCTGCAGGTAAAATTACAATAAGGTGACTTGACTTGGACTTGACTTGACATAGCCTTTGACTTGACTTGACTTGCCCAAGAAAAAAATACTTGAGACTTACTTGAGACTTGAAGGTTCAGACTTGAGACTTACTTGAGACTTGCACATGTGTGACTTGATCCCATCTCTGGTTCATGTACAGCAACCATATATATTCCTTACTTAAATCAGCCAGAATTATCTTATGTGTTTCATGAAAGTCCAATATATGTCCTACATAAAATCTGACCGTTTATGGCTACTTCCATACTAAAAAACACACATAAAACTAGTAGGGGATTTTTAGGTCAGGTATGAATACTGTAAAAATCTTGTATGAGTTTTACATGTCAACAGTATGCAATGGTGTATGGTATTCGTAGAAAATACATGATATTCATATACAAATCATATAAAGTTCTTATTCTGAATCATATGCTAGCCAAATTAAAATCATATAGGATTTATTTACATTTTGTGTCATTTGTTTATGTATTTCATACAGATTTCATTTTTTTAAATAGGGAAATGGTGTGCTTGCTCTTCAAGCTTATATAATATACAGTACATATAAACTACATATAATTATCATACATGATTTCAGTCAATATTTCAATATCTCTGCATATACTAACCATATATGATTTCAGGCAATGACTTACACAAATTTGTGATGGAAACACTTTTATTTCAACACAAAGTGAAACACTCAAATTATACTCCACATGAGTAATTTACAATTCCAACTTGATAACAAAACACACAAAAGAACAACAAAATACATTTAGCACCCTGTCATGGCCATCAACCATCAAAGAGAATTAAAGGGATTGTTCACCCAAAAATTACAATTAGCCCACGATTTACTCCCCCTCAAGTCATTCTATGTGTGTACGACTTTCTTCATTCAGACGAATAAAATCAGAGGTATATTAAAAAAGTCCTGGATCTTCCAAGCTTTTTAATGGGAGTGATTCAAGATTTTGATGGCCATAAAAGTGCATCTATCCGTCATAAAAGTAATCCATCTGCAGGGGGTTAATAAAGAAGCGAAGACATATTTATGACTTTATAGACTAAAATAACAAGCTTCCGGCAGATGATCGTATGCATCAACTTATGCCAAAAGAGTGACCTTTGACCCGACACATGATGTATTGACAAATGCTCTCCTGTTGAATGAAATCTGACTCCTGCTGCGTTTGTGTCGTGACTTTCGTCGACTCACTCACACTTTATTGAAAAGACACGTTCAGTTTTTAAATGTAGTGTTTATTCTCTAACTGAACGAAATTATTTTATTACTATGAATATCAAAACGACGTTGGGGTGGTGTCATGGTGGGCAAGTAATATAACCAGTAGCCGTGGCGTTGGGAGTGGCATCGTAGGGCAGCGAAGCAAGTGCATTCTGGGAGTTGTTGTCTTTCATCCACATGAGACAAACATACATTTTCTGTCTTTTCTCAGTCTAAAGGCACCAAATTCAAAAATAATTTCACATTTCTACTACATAAATGACCCAGTTTAAATACACATTCATCTTCCCAGCTCTGAAGTACCCCTTTAATAAAGTTTTAAATATGGGTATTTTTCTTTCACAAACCCATCGTTTCACTTCAGAAGACCTGAAAACCCCCCGGAGCCATGTGGAATACCTTCATAATGGATGGATGCACTTTTTTGAGCTTCCGATTTTGGGTGCCATTCACTGCCATTATAAAGCTTGGATTAGCCAGGACATTTTTAATATAACTCTGATTGTGTTCGTCTGAAAGAAGAAAGTCATATACACCTAGGATGACTTGAGGGTTAGTAAATCATTGGCTAATTTTCTTTTTTTGGGTGAACTATCCCTTTAAAACAAGGTGTAAACAGGGCCTCAGTTTCTCATTATATTTACTGTTGTTTTCTCTCATTAAGGGTTCGATTCAAGATGACTGCTGTGCGGTGACCTGTTGCACTGTGTGCGTCTGGTGTCAGATGGCGAGAGAGGTGAAAGCTCGACGGCACTCTCTAGTGGTCATGAGCCCCCAGCAGCCACAAGCTTTTAACCAGCCAACTCAAGTGGTCAATATGGGCTACCAGCCTCCGCTCGCCGTCAATCCTGGATACCAGTGACCTCATCAATCCTGGACACCAGTGACCTCATCAATCCTGGATACCAGTGACCTCAGTGCATCTGAACAGATCTGCGCTCCTTTAACCTCAAGATAAACCAAGAGCAAAACCTGCTGTTTTGTTGAAGTTATGTAGTTGTCAGGGAAATCTGTTGAGATGTTATTTCTATATTCATAACTAGCCAAGCTGTTTAATGATGGCAATCATTTTTTCCGAACAAAATATTAAACGATAAAAGGTTTCTATATATATTTTTTTTTTGCAATTTCTATTGACAAATTTGGATATACACCTAAGTAAATAAATTATACATTTCCTCACAAAACTGTTTGTTTCTTGTATGTGTGTATCTTTATAAATATCATTCTTAATATAACATGCTAAAAACAGAGATCTCCAGCGTTAATCACAACTATTGCTATGGTCAAGTCAAGTCATGTCAACTTTATTAATATAGCGCTTTTAACAATGCAGATTGTTTCAAAGCAGCTTTACAGTGCTAAACAGGAAAATAATGCAGCATAATTTTATTCAGCCGTCTAGCCATTCCGGAGAAAACGGTGATGTCATCAGTTCATTTCAATTATCATACAGTGGCAGTGTGGGCTTTAGATCAGTAATTAGATCAGTAATTTGGTTTATATGGTTAATTTCGTTTAATAATTCGATTTATTTAAATATTTAGTTGAAAAATTTAGTGTCCCCAACTGAGCAAGCCAAGCCAGTGGCAACAGTGGCAAGGAAACCAAAACCCCATCAGGTGACCTAATGGAGAAAAATAAACCTTGGGAGAAACCAGGCTCAGTCAGGCTGCCAGTTCTCATCTGGCCAATTAACTAGCAGCGTATGATTATTATTCTGGAAACTTTACAGGTCAGAGGTCATTATAGATCGGATATATTCGAAAGATCGGAGGCAATACGCCGGAGACGGGTTTATTGAGGATGACATATCGATTTAACAATTATTAAATTGTAATATTCCAACAATCGGTGTCATCACGCCGGAGATGGGTTTATTGAGGATGCCGTGTCGATGAGGCAGTTGCAGGGGAGTCTAATTGACACAGTCTCTGCAGATACTTCAGGGTCATGTGTTGGTCTTCTCTGGGCGCAGGTCCACCATCTGATCTGGATACGGCCCGGATCCGACTGACTGCAGTAAACCTCGGGATAAAACAGAGAAACTATCATTAGCGTAGATACCATTCTTCTGATGATGTAACGAGTACATCAGGTGTTATGGGAAGTGTTCCCGGTTCCGGCTGACCTAGTTAATGAAGCCTAACAATCATTTAATTGAAAAAGTGTTTTATGTGTATGCCACAGTAAAGAGATGTGTTTTTAGTCTAGATTTAAACTGAGAGAGTGTGTCTGCTTCCCGTACAATGTTAGGAAGACTGTTCCAGAGTTTAGATGCTAAATAAGAAAAGGATCGACCGCCTGCAGTTGATTTGGATATTCTCGGTATTTATTATCAACTGGCCAGAATTTTGAGACCGCAGTAGACTTGATGGAGTATAATGTGTTAAGAGCTCGCTCAAGTACTGGGGAGCTAAACCAGTTAGTGCTTTGTAAGTAATAAGCAAGATTTTAAAATGTATGCGATGTTTAATAGGGAGCCAGTGCAGTGTTGACAGAACTGGGCTAATATGGTCATACTTCCTGGTTCTAGTAAGAACTCGAGCTGCTGCGTTTTGGACCAGCTGGAGTTTGTTTATTAAGCGAGCAGGGCAACCACCCAGTAGAGCATTACAATAATCTAGCCCTGAGGTCCTGACTGGAATTCCTCACAGATACCATTTCTTTCTAAAAAGGAACATAATTGTGAAGACACTGCCTTTTCAAGTATTTTTGACAGAAAGGGTAGATTTGAGATTGGCCTATAATTGACTAATTCTGTAGGATCAAGTTGCGGTTTTTAATAAGTGGTTTAATAATAGCCAACTTAAAAGTTTTCGGTACATATCCTAATGACAAAGATGAATTAGTGATATTAAGAAAAGGATATATGACCTCTGCTAGCATCTTTCTTTTAATAGCCTAGTCGGTATAGGGTCGAGCATACATGTTGTTGATTTTGATGATTTAATACAACCCCAAATCAGAAAAAGTTGGGACAGTATGGAAAACGCAAATAAATAAAAAAAAAAGAAGTGATTTCTAAATTTCTAAAACTTGTATTTCATTGCAGACAATATGAACACAAAATATTTCATGTTTTGTCTGGTCAACTTCATGTCATTTGTAAATATGCATCCTTTCCTGTCATTCAGACCTGCAACACATTTAAAAAAAAGTTTTGCAACACATTTAAAAAAAAGTTGGGACAGTAAAGAATTTACCACTTTGTAATGTTACCATTCCTTTTCACAACACTTAAGACGTTTAGGGACTGAAGACACACTAAGTGATGAAGTGTTTCAGGTGTAATTTTGTCCCATTCTTCCTGCAAACAAGTCTTAAGGCGGGCAACAGTACGGGGTCTTCGTTGTCGCATTTTGCGCTTCAAAACATTCTCTTTTGGAGACAGGTCGGGACTGCAGGCAGGCCAGTCAAGTACCCGTACCCTCTTCCTCCGCAGCCAGGACTTTGTAATGTGTGCAGAATGTGGTTTTGCATTGTCTTCACTGCATGAAAAGTGGGATTTTCGTCAGTATCTGGCACTGTAGATTGCCATGAAACTTCAGGTTTACGACTGTGCACGGCAATTTGCAGGCAACACCGAAAACTGCCGTAAATTGACGGAAATTGTACGTGGGCCTTGCTTGGCAGTTGTCCCCCCATGACCCCCCCTCCCCTTAATTCTAGGGGAGGCTTTATCATGTAAATGAACATGCTGTGAGCTACACAAATGCAAATCAGAGTAGCAGCAGGGGGAGTTTTATCTAGGTTCTGAATTTTTTAAACTAAAACATTTTTCAGGTAAATGTACTCGTTTTAGTTCACATTACAAAAAAATTTTTTTTAGGGCAACCAGTTTGCTCCAATTTTTTAAGTAGATTCAACTTGTCCGGGCGAACAGAGTAGATTAATTACTCTGTATGTCATTATAGCAATAACCATGTAAAAAAAAAAAAAAATACACACAAAATAAAAAGTTACGGTGTTATGCCTATATGTAATTGAAGCACTTTTGCCACACCCATTAACTTAAATAAAGTGAAAATAAATATAATAGGTTTTTCTGGAGCTCCTTGGTGGTCTGAAACCTCAATGAGGTTGAAGAATATAGGGATAAATTAAGCCCCTCTGTGGACTGATTTCCTGACTCTTGATCTCTCTATCTCTCTCTCTCTCTCTCTCTCTCTCTCACACACACACACACACACACACAAAGGTCATGGCCATGACGCGTACAAAACTTGAAGACGAGCTTTAAACAGACATGTTTTGGGCCATGTCCACACGAAGCCAGAACTTTCCATATCCAATCTTTTTTTTTTCCTCGTTTCAAGATATATCAGCATACACACGAGAGCATGAAAATGGCTCAAAACGATGTAGTATACATGCCAGGCCAGTATGTGGCACTGTAATTCTGCCACAGAAATACACTAAAAATGGAGAAGAAGAGTTGTGGCTAGAAGGGGTACGACAACAGTCGGAGGTGAGGTAAAATCTCACAATAAAATAACAATAAATAAATTTGCTACTTACCAGATGTGTTTTATTAACACATACACCTATACCAACCCTAAACATACCCATATAATAATGCAAATACAGTAATTAAACAACGCAGTATTGATGTGCGCATGCCCAGTGCCCGTAGTTGTATCCCCTTTAAGTCTTCCCTGCGCAGGACGTGGTGTGATGACATCATCGTTTCACAAAATAGACGGATTGGCCGTATACACGAAACTGCAAGGGTGTCGTTTTCAGATGTATCCACTTTAGGACCCGGTTTCAAAAAATAGCGGTTTCAGTCTCCCTAAACGCCGGATCCGTGTGGACGAAACGCAAATACGCTAAAAAAATGTATACGTATACAGTGATACGTGTCTCCGTGTGGACGGACCTTTGGACTCTTTTTGCTTTGTGTTTTTGCTGCTTTGCTTTTTCGTGATCAACAACGACAGGACGCCATTTCGCCTTCAGCTCCCCTTCAACTCCTCTGCATGGACGCGGCTAACTTTTTCGACTAATTTTCAGCTGTCTTCGTCTTCACAACTCTGAGGCAAACTGCAGGCGCTATGAACCAGAGCATGGGTAATGTAACGTTACGATTTAAAGAATATGCTTTTATTCAGCTGTATAAGGAAATGGATGCGTTAATAGATCCGAGCTTAAAACTGCACATTTTGTTTTCACAGACTATCCTCGCCTCATAACGAAGCCGTGAGCTCTTATCTGCTTGGAGCGATTTCCGCGAGTCCAGATTTAACCGCTGATCACGACGAAATTGTGTGTAAGTAACTTCTAATGTGTTTCTCATTCCTTGTTTAATTTTATCGTGACTGTTTTTATTAATACCAGTCTCATGTAATTGTTTTCCAGCTGCCTGTAAGACGTATTATGAATCGACATGCCAGAGCTTCAGATACAAACAACCTGAACTTACAGTTTAGCTCGGAGTCGATCAAGAAGAAAAAGGGTAAGATTTATTATATTAGATCCGTTTTTTGTCAATGTGAGTATTTTTCAGGTTGCTTATTGTCTTTATGGATTGTATTACAGTTGCTGGAAGCGAGAGTGTGCTGGATGAGGTGGACATTTGGAAGTCCGCGACCATTGAACTCATATCTGACGAGGAAGACGGCTTTGTTGACGGGGTGTCTGGATGGATTGTGCGGCCACCGCCCTCTCGCAGCCTGCAGCACGCCGAACTTTACATTACATTACGAGACATTACTGCTGCACTGTACATAGTTGTGTGTTTAACAATAAAGCTCTTTCTTTGAATAAACAGCTGTGTTTTATAAATGAAGCCCTTTCTTTGAATGAACAGCTGTATGCTTATAAATGAAGCTCTTTCTTTGAATAAACGACACGGTCCGTATAATTTTCCCATATATTCCTTGATGGTATGAAGACTTCATAGCACAATAACATTAATATAAAACAAATTATTACAACATAAATTATATATTTATTATTATTATTGGGGTTTACATTTATAATGAGCCAGGGGGACCAATAATGATTGGTTTGCAGTGATCTGCCAACCAATCACAAGGGATTTTTCTTTTTTAAATGTAGAGGCTTCAGCCAATAGTGAGTGAGTGAGTAAATTCAAGTCTGGCCGTTGACTCTCTGGTTTCGCTGCTATTCATATGCTAATTAGAGGCGTCGCACCTCCGCGCGGTCTCAGCGGGGGGCTCTCCACCTACGTCATGGTTCGTTTACGACAATTTGTGGCACAGACGAATGCAACGTTCGCTGCCTCTAAATTGTCGAAAACTGCCGAAAATTAGGGAGATTTCCGGGAGTATACAGGCGTTTACGGGGTCGAAAATCCCACTTTTCATGCAGTGCTTGTTGAAATATGCATGGACGTCCCTGGAAAAGATGTCTTCTTGAAGGCAGCATATTATGCTCCAAAATCTATATGTACTTTTCAGCATTAATGGTGCCTTCACAAAAGTGCAAGTTACCTTTGCCAAGAGCACTGACACAACCCCATACCATGACAGACCCTGGCTTTTGGACTTGTTGCTGGTAACAGTCTGGATGATCCTTTTCTTCTTTGGACCGGAGCACACGGCGTCCATTCCTCCCAAAAAATACCTGAAATACTGATTCATCTGACCACAGTACACGTTTCCACTGTGTGATGGTCCATCCCAGACGCCTCCGAGCCCAGAGAAGTCGACGGCGCTTCTGGACACTGTTAACATAGGGCTTCCTTTTGGCACAGTACAGTTTTAACTGGCATTTGCTTGACAAAGGTTTGCCAAAGTAGTCCTGAGCCCATGTGGTGATATCGCTTATAGATGAATGACGATTCTTGATGCAGTGCCGCCTGAGGGATCGGAGATCACGGTTGTTCAGCTTAGACTTGTGCCCTTGTCCTTTACGCACTGAAATTCCTCCAGATTCCTTGAATCTTTTAATTATGTTATGCACTGTTGAATGTGAAATATCCAAATCTCTTCCTATCTTTCTTTGAGGAACATTGTTTTTAAACATTTCAATAATTTTCTCACGTATTTGTTGGCAAACTGGCGATCCTCTGCCCATCTTTGCTCCTAAAGGATTAGACCTTTCTTGGATGCTGCTTTTGTACCAAATCATACTTACAATCACCTGTTGACATCACCTGTTTCAAATCACATAATGATTTAACCATTTTACCTCATTACTAGCCCTAAATTGCTCCTGTCCCAACTTTTTTTGAAATGTGTTGCAGGTCTGAATGACAGGAAAGGATGCATATTTACAAATGACATGAAGTTGACCAGACAAAACATGAAATATTTTGTGTTCATATTGTCTGCAATGAAATACAAGTCAAAGTAAATTTAGAAATCACTTCTTTTTTTTTATTTGCGTTTTCCATACTGTCACAACTTTTTCTGATTTGGGGTTGTAAGTTTAGCCAATTCTTTTTCTCCTATAGCAGTGAATAAGTGTAATTTTTCTTCAGTGACACTACAATGCTCTGTCTGATGTGATACTGTAGTAGACGGCTGCATGGTTAAAATTTTCTTCCTAATATTAGCAATCTTACATGTAAAGAAGTTCATAAAGTCATTACTGCTGTGCTGTTTACAAACATCAGAAGTTGAAGCTTTATTTTTGGTTAATTTAGCTACTGTATCAAATAAATACCTAGGGTTGTGTTTGTTTTCTTCCAAGACAGTCGAGAAATAAGCAGATATAGCAGTTTTTACAGCCTTTCTGTATGCGATCATGCGCTCTTTCCATGAATTACGAAAGACCTCTAGTTTTGTTTTCTTCTAGCTGCGCTCCATTTTTCTGGCTGCTGTTTTAAGGGCCTGAGTGTGCTCGTTGTACCACGGCATTGGACTATTTTCTTTAATCTTCTTTAAGCGCAGGCAAGCAACTGTGTCTAAAGTACTGGAAAAGAGAGAGTCAATAGTTTCTGTTGCAACATCGAGTTCTTCTAAGCTATTTGGGATGCTGTGGAGATGATACTGATGAGGAAGATTATTTAAAAAGCAATCTTTAGTGGCGGCAGTGATTGTCTTGCCATTTTTTAAGCGAGGGGGCGGCTTTGCAACCTTAGCTAAATTAAGTATACATGATACTAGGTAATGATCTGAGATGTCATCGCTCTGCTGCAGAATTTCAACGGTATCAACATTTATTCCATGTGACAATATTAGGTCTAAAGTATGATTATGGCGATGAGTGGGTCCTGACACGTGTTGCCTAACTCCAATAGAGTTTAGAATGTCTTTAAATGCTAATCCCAATGCGTCTTTTTCGTTGTCTACATGGATATTAAAATCACCAACAATTAGTACTTTATCTACGGCCAGTATTAACTCTGATAGAAAATCAGCAAATACTTTGATAAAGTCTGTATTGTGCCCTGGTGGCCTGTATACAGTAGCTAACACAAATGTTAAACGGGTTTTATCATGTATATAACGTTACATAAAGCACCAAAACTTTGAAGGAATTATATTTGAAACTAGACTTCTGAGTAATACTGAAGATATTATTATAAATTACAGCAACCCCTCCCCCTTTGCCTTTCAGACGCGGCTCATGTTTATAACAATAATCTTGGGGGGTGGATTCATTTAAAGTAATGTAGTCGTCAGGTTTTAGCCAGGTTTCTTTCAAACACAGCACATCTAGATTATTATCTGTAATGATATCTTTAACAATAAGCGCTTTTGGGGAAAGGGATCGAATATTCAGCAACCCAAGCTTTATCAATTGTTCATCTGTATTGTATCTGTTGTTTATTTGTTGGACATCAATTACATTTTTACTGTTGAATGGTTTTGATGTTTTTTTGTATTTACTAATTCGGGGAACAGACACAGTCTCTATATGATAATATCTAGGTGAAAGAGACTCTTTGTGCTGGGATTTATCTGACTCCGGTGACATGAGACAGCTAGCAGACGGTCGGTTTAGCCAGTTTGTCTACTCCCTGACCTGGGCCCTAGTGAGTCAAGGTTTAGCTCTAAGACTATGTACCAAATGACTAGAGAGAAGAGCGGAACCACCCCAGGAGAGATGGATGCCATGCTTCTTCAACAGGTCAGGTCTGCCCCAAAAACTTTTCCAATTGTCTATGAACCCTATATTATTTTGCGGACACCACTTAGACAACCAGTCGAACGTTGGCGAAGTCGAACATCATTAGTGCCGACATGAATAATAATCTTAGAGAATTTACGATTAGCTTTAGCCAGCACTTTTAAATTTGCTTTGATGTCAGGCGCTCTGGCTACCGGTAAACATGTGACTATGGTGGCTGGTGTCTCTATTTTCACGTTCCGTGTAATAGAATCGCCAATGACTAGGGCACTTTCAACAGGATACTAGTGGGTGCTTCACTGAGAGGGGAGAAACTGTTTTATGTTCTAACTGGAACGGAAAAGCGTTTTTTTGATCCGCGACTATGCCGTCTCACCGTTACCTAGTTTCCCTGCTGCGGGGGCCCTGCAGCCGGAACCGAAGAATGTACAGAGTTCACTAAGCTATTCGCATCCATATCAGCTGTTACATCCTCACTACTCTCAGATAAAGTATGGATGTGTGTTTCTAATTCTGAAATTTATCACACGTGAAGCCCTGTTGGCCAACGGAGAAGCCTATACTAAACATGCAGCATGCAATGCAAGTGACATGACAGGACATGACATGGCTTACCGTGTTTGTTGATTAATCCAACTTACCACAGTTGTTTGCTGGACACTATTTACTAATCCAACTCACCACGGTTGTTTAATGAACTCAGAAAACAGGAGACCCGGGTGCAGAGATGACAAGCTAACAGGCTCGCGAAATGCTAACGTGTGATGGTGATTTAGATTAAAAGCTAGCGATGTCAAATTTAACGTGATAGGCAATATTTAAACAATGTATGGCGATGAGTAAGTTATATTTAGCAGTAGAACAAAGAAAATATATCAAAAGAGAGATTCAAACGCAAGACTGTACAGAGCTACAAACAAGGCAGGAGGCAGACAAGAGACAGGAGCAATCGATCAGGAGCAATCGATCAGGCAGGAGCAATCGATCTGAATCCTACAGTTCCACTGCGATGCGCTTCTTTCTTTTCCCCAGCTGGTGATTGGACTGTTGTAGCTTGTCCAAACACTTTCAACACAATGAGCTCATGTGTGCAGTTTAATGAGACGCTGAAATTAGTCATAGGGGAAGCGAGGACTGATATACAGAAACACAATTGATTTCTAGCCAACACAAAGCATGTAACTGCAGAAACCAGCAAATCCTTGTGGACACACACGGTGTTAAAGAATAGTGACACTCCCATGTATTTCCAGGGAAACTACAAACAGAAAGATGATCCTTTTCAAGTGGCTTTCATCTAGCAGTTATTAATAACTGTACTTGTCTGGCAAACACGTCGATAAGGTCACGCCTGACGTAGGCGGAAGTGAACGTGCAAAGTGCGAAGACTAATACAAACGCCCCTTTACCAAAAAACACTCCATGTTCAACTTCAAAATCGTCCGACATCGTTGTTTTACCTTTTTTTTTTTCTAAAGGATATTTGTATTAGTCTTCGCACGAGCGCTTTGTAAACACGGTACTTCCGCCTACGTCTAGCGTGACCTTTCCGACGTGATTACGCAATCCGTGGTGTCGCAGAGCAGCGCAAGATGAGCAATTTAGGTTAAAAAGTATTATTTATGTTTTTTATTTTTTAAATGAGCGATGGTTTGGCTAGATAAGACCCTATACCTCGTCTGGGATCGTGCAGAGCCTCTGAAGCCCTTCCTTTGAAACTGCATTGATTTGGACCTTCAGATGTTGGTTGCCACTGAACTCCATTATGTGGAGAAAAATCCTGGAATGTTTTCTTCAAAAAACTTAATTTCATTTCGACTGAAGAAAGAAAGACATGGACATCTTGGATGAGATGGGGGTGAGTAAATATCAGGAAATTTTCATATTGAACTGAACTAATCCTTTAAGTCATACATAGATAAAATGATAAAAGAACTTAAATTTTTGTCAATCATATTTATTTATAAAGCACAAAAACAACAGCTGTTGGCCAAAGTGCTATACAGAGTTTAAACAGTAATCATTAAAATTAGGACACAAAACACAGACAATGCACAAAAATGTTACCACTGCACCTACTTATGACCATATGCAATAATAAATAGTTGAGTTTTAAGAAGATCATCAAAATCATCATAGGCTATGTATGTAAAGTGTAATTTTATTTTGTGGTGAACTGTCCCTTTAAGAAAATTTTTAATATCCTCCGTTAGGGGGCAGTCGTGGAACAATAAATAATTTCCTCCAGCTCTGAACCTGACGTAGCCTGACGGCCCACAGAATTTAAATTAAAATAGGAAATAACTGTACTATTTAAAACAATTTAAAATTAAATAAAATGATGAGATTTAAACATACTATTGTAATACATTTATGCCAAGGATTTTAAGATTGAGATTTAAATTATTTTTATTATTGTCAAATTGAACCTTATTATGAATTTCATAGAAATCATATTCCACAGACCCCTCCTAATCCATAATTAGTTTTTTATTATTTTACATCTTATGGTCAGCTGATGTCATTATTTCAATTTAAGCTGCAAGAATGTAAAAGTTTCAACACAAGGCTTATTTCTCTTCTCTTCGTACTATATTTTGATGTAATACATTCTTTAAAAAGTCCCCTGTTAATGATGTATTCATACTGACCCATGACAGATTTATTGACATGTACACCTGCTTGAATATTGGGGACTGTCATATTCAAAATACATGTAAAAGCAAATTTGCACTTGTGGTGCATTGCCATATCTGCACTCAATGGGCCACATTCATGAAACATCAAGAATTTATGTAAAACATATGAAAAACTATTATTGTTCAAATCCACGTAATGCTGCATTGCTTATACTAATAAAAATTAATATATTACTTAATCTATTAATCATACATAATGTTCATCAGTTGCTGATGCAGTAATCATTAATAAATGGTTTAGTTCTTCATGAGTCATACATTAACTCATGATTATCTGTGCATTAGTTGAGCATGAATTAATGCAGATTAGTGCACCCGTATTGTAAAGTGTTACCGGATAAATATTTCAATTTGTAGTTTACTGCATTGTTGTCAGATAACCTCATTATATGCATCCTTAACTCTTGAATCTCGAAAATAAAAACAGTTTTGAGTGAAGAAAGACATGTTAAAAGTTGTGGATGATATTACAGACAGGAAACTATAAAGCAGTGTGTATTGTGCATAATAAAAACACTATATGGGGAATGAAATTGTTTGCAAAACATTTGGACAAAATGTCCTAAGTACACTTTTTTTAGGGAACGGGTCAATTTTGGAAAGACTTAGAGACAACCTGTTGCAAATCGCAAGTCTCTTCCACCTGCCAGAATCTGTTGTGTCTTTTGTTTAGTTTAAAAACAGAAACTGATGACGATGATGTCATCCCCGAGCTCACCTGCTGAGGATTGTAGGAAACTAAAGGGATGAAGGCCTCGGGCTCCGTTGCCATGGCACATTCATCAATGAGTATCTGCCGGAAATCCATGACCTCCCAGATCTCGCGGTTCAATGCTGAGGCGCAGGTGCACAGAACTACATCACACTTCCTGATCTCATGCTGATGAGCTTCCTTCAAAGTTTTCCTGTAGCTGCAAAGACATATTTTGTAAGTTATACCAACTACTGATTTGTTTGCTCCACACGGGGGGGGATTGTATCAAATTACCAAAGTAAAGTTTCTTAATTCAACTGCACTAGCACAGCACATTTTTTGGACACATCTGATTCTGTCATATTATGCTTATTCGGTCTTCATGCTAGAATTGGGTCTAGAATTGGAAACTTGTGAAAAAATACACATATCATAACACTAAACTGTTTTTCATCGCATTCATTACAATACACTGCCCAGCCAAAAAAAAAAAAAGTTGCTGTTTTTAAACAGGCAAATGCTTAAGAGTCTATGATTGGATCATGTTAACAGCAACTTTTTTTTTGGCCGGGCAGTGTATCTTCCTAGTCACCTCTGTTTCACATTTGTATAATCATGACTTGCCATCCTACAGATTAGTTCATTCATATATATATAGTTTATATATAGTGTATGCTTTTCTAATTTAACAATAATGACTTTAATTTATGTTTTGGGGTAATTTCTCTGCCGAATTTGATGTGCGATGATTTTAATAGTGGTGTAAAGATATCTAAACAGAACCGACAAACCGCGATACACCCCCCATGGTACGGCGATACTCTCACCCCAACACTGCCCGGCCCAGCCCTGGCCCATAGGGGTGTAACGATACACGTATAGTAAGTGCAAACGATGACTACAGCGCTATAGCCCAACCACCTTACTTTCGATAAGACACAGGGTCATCTTTCAAAGTCTGCCCATTTTTTCACAAAATTCAAACCAAAAAATGCTGTTTTTATGCTCTTTGAAGTGGCGTGACAGTTCATTGTTTAGATGCCTCCGTTTAAGCGACGGTGTGCGAGTGAACGTGAGTTTCATATTTTCTCCCCTGTTGTACCGCACCGAACCGTCAGTTTTGTGTGCCAACCCACAAGGTCTTACATGGTTGGCTTTTGGCTTTATGGGACAGTGTTTTTATCACCGTTTTGCCATTGTCCCACCCCTACCTTCAACCTTGGTCTTGGGAATGGACTTCATGTTGCGTGCTTCCATTACCATTCACATACCATCCAGAACTGTTATCATAGGCAACGATCCTGAAATGGAGGGCAGAGAAGTGCAAGAGTCGGAAGACAGTTTGTTGTTCATGGAAGTTCCATCTTCAGCACTTCAAGAAAAAGTTGAGGAAGCATGTCTGAGTAATGTTGAGAAGGAGCAGTTGACAGTGCTACTTGAAAGCTTTCCTGACCTCTTTAGACGGTTTGATAAAAAGCGTTTGATTGAAGACCAAATAGGAAAAATGTTGAACAAAGGTATCATTGAACCAGCTACTGGTCCCTGGGCTGCCCCCGTCATGATTGTTCAGAAATCGTGAACCACGATTTTGTGTGGACTATCGTAGGCCGAACCAACTCACAGTGAAAGACTCTTATCCATTACAGAGAGTCGATAAGTCCCTTGACTTCCCCAGGGAAAATTCTTGACTACAATGGACCTTGCTCGGGGATACTGGCAAGTCTCTGTGGCAGAGGACTCCAGACCAAAGAATGCTTTTGTTTCGCATTGTGGTCTGTTCCAGTTTCGTGTGCTTCCATTTGGTCTGTGCAATGCCCCAGCGACGTTTCACAGACTTATGAACAGTGTCTTGGCTGGTCTTATCTAAAGGTCCTGTGCAGTCTACCTGGACGACATTGTTGTGGCTTCGCCTACTTTCGAGCAACATCTCGAAGACCTTAAGGAAGTCCTTTTAAGACTCAAGTCCGCTGGATTGACCATTAAATTGGCCAAATGTCAGTTTTGTTGCAGAGAGCTTAGCTTCTTGGGGTACCGTGTCTGTCCAAGTGGCATCCTGCCAGAACAAGACAAAAGTGAAGGCTGTTACGGACTTTAAAACCCCTGTCAATGTGAAGCAAGTGAGGCAGTTTCTGGGCCTAACAGGCTATTATCGCCGATTTATACAGGACTATGCCCGCCATGCCGAACCACTCTTTGCGCTCACAAAAAATGATGTTCCTTTTGTCTGGGACAGTGCCTGCCAGGATGCCATGGACCTTCTGAAAGAAAAACTAACTTTGGCGCCTGTACTAAATTTCCCTGACTTTAATTTCCCCTTCTTTATTCATGCCGATGCCTGTGACATGGGGCTTGGAGCTGCAATGATGCAGAGAGATCAGCATGGCAGAGATGTAGCTGTGGTGTACGCTAGTCGGACCCTGCATAAATCGGAAAAGCCTTTCTCCACACCCGAGAAATAGTGTCTGGCCATCATCTGGGCCCTTGAGCACTTTAGGACTTGCGTCAAGGGTCTACATGTCACAATCTTCACTGACAACAGTGAGCTTAAATGGTTGATGTCACGTCCCAACCCCACCGGACGCCTTGCTTGGTGGTCCCTCCGCCTTCAGGACTTTGATTTTGACATTGTCCACAAGCCGGGATGCGTTGTCACGAAATCCCCTGACAGAAGACAAGCCTCCAATGGACCTCCTTCCTGACAATGCAGTGCTCTGTGGTCTTGATATCTGTACACTATCTTCTGTGACTCTTACAGATCGAGCTAATGTCAGACAGTTACAGCTTGATGATCCAGTCACAGGGGAACTCCTTCGAAAAATTGAAGCTGCGCTCCAAAAGGACAGTGGCATTGATGATTGCTCTCAATATTCCATCCAAGATGGCCTGTTGTACTTCGGTGATCCCAAATCTGCTTGCGGCATGAAATGTTTAAAGGGGTTATGAACTGGCTTTTTAAAAAAAATGTATACTGTTGTCTGAGGTCAACTTATGACGTTTGCGTGGTTTTTACATTAAAAAACATCATAATTAATAAGTAATAGGCTATTTTCTGCCTTGGTTTTGAGGCCCTCTGAAAAACGCTCGGTTTTGATGGGAGTGCCAAACTGAAGACTTGGAAGTAAACGCCCACGGCTAGGATTGGATAAGATTTGCATATTTAATGAGCTTCAGCTCCCCTCAGTACATGTGGGAATTGTTTTGAAAGCGTCTGGGGAATCGCTCACAGGACTCGCAAAATATCTTTATCAAACAAACACAATAATTCATCTCTCATCCACCTGCGATTGATTGGGATGTTATTTCTGTTTTACTTGGCCCGATCAGTGAATATAACCGCAAACCGTACACACACACACACACACACGTGTGCGCGCAAGAAAGGAATGTTATTTCACTATAGCCCGTCGGCAGGCCGGTGATAGCCCGTCTGAAAAGCACATAGCCCCAGGACATTGGGCTTTTTGCAAGCTAGCGTTACAAGTCTGGGTCTGATCACGAATGAACCAATAACACCTTCTCCAGCCTGTGACCGCGTGCTAAGGTATTTAATCAATAGATATCAAACAATCTGTAACAATGCAATATTAACACATATAAAAAACATGTTTTACTCACATAATCACATCTCAATATGTCTGCAAATCCAGTCTCAACCTCTATCTTGTTTACAATCGATTCTGCGGTGAAATTAAGCGAACAAATACGCAATCTCTTACGCACATGAGCTGGAACCGGCATATTGATTGCTCGGTAGCGCGACCCGTTTAGCTCCACGAGTTGGTGGGCGGGCTTGAGGCGGTGCTTCTGCATTCTATGATGTCAGTGGTCGACGTATTCTGAGATCTCTCGTTTTCTGGGCCTGGTGTCTATAAAAGCTTTTCTTTGACTAACAAGGACGTTTTCATCTCTGAAACTTTATTTATTCGTATATCACGATGAACTTTTATATATCAAAGGCTCAAAGGAAATTTGATTTCTCAATTCATCACCCCTTTAAAGCTTTATGCTCCTACGTCTCTCAGAAGTACCTTGTTGAGTTATTACCATGATCATCCAACTGCAGGTCACCTGGGGATAATGAAGACATTGGCCCGACTGAAACTCAGATTTTTCTGGCCTAAAATGGCATCTGAGGTTAAGAAGTATGTAACCTCTTGCACTGTTTGCCAACTGACAAAATCAAGTCTGGTCTAATGATCCCAATTCGGCCCCAGAAACCTTGGGAGTACGTTGGTGTTGATTTCGTTGGCCCTTTGCCATGTACCGCCTGTGGTAATGCCTACATCTTGGTATTTGTTGATTCTTTTTCGAAAGTGGGTTGAGATCGCGGCAGTGAGAGAAGCTACAGCTCAGGTGGCAGCAAACAAACTGCTGAGTGAATTGTTTTCCCGTCACGGGGCCCCCACTTATCTCATTTCGGACAGGGGTTCCCCTTTTGTGAGTGACCTCTTCAAACAGGTGCCCTGGGAACAGAACATCGGCTCACAACTGCATATCACCTCCATACGAATGCCTCAGAGAGGGTCGATCGGACTCTCAAGACAGCAACTCGGGCATACGTGAATGATAAACACACAACCTAGGACCGATATATCCCATCAAATCTACTTTGCACTGAGAACAGCACCCCATGAGAGCAAGGGCGAAACCCCGTCCATGATGTTGTATGGGAGGCAGAGTCCTGCACGGATGCCCGGAGGGAGACCCGCGAATATTGCTGAAACGGGTGAAAAACATCCTAACTGTGTCGGATACGGGTACGGGTGCGGGTCGGGTCGGACAAGGGAGAACACGGGTCTAAACAAGGGTTTAAAACAGTCACGTGCAAACAAATATAAAAATATATGCATGTATATTGTAGATGTGTTCCTAAAAAATGTATGCATATTTTTAGGAACACATCTACAAAAATATGCATTGCCTGTTTTTCAAGTTGATAAAATTATTTAAAATCCATATCAGTTTAATTGCAACCGTGCGGCGTGCGCGCGCCCTCCCTGTATTATCACAACTACGTGTGCGCGGTCTGCCTACACTGTAGTCGCCGAGATGGATCCTGAGAAGTTGAATAAAAGATTGTATATTGGATAGCCGCAAATGTGGAACTTCATCGCTGAGGAAGCACACAGATAACTGTGGTAACAAACCAAGCACAATCAGTTCTATCGAACAGTATTTTTCAAAAGGGGACAGAACTGAATGTGCCTTGTAGAGATGATAAGGACACATAACCGTTTGACAGCTTCGGCTGAAGTTGTCCTTGTGTTAATGGTCGTGTACTAACTTCTGTATGCTGGCAATAAACATTTTTGTAAGTGTGTCTATAATGTGATATGCTAAAATGATTTTATCTCAGGTGCGGGTCGGATGTCGGTTCTATTTTAAGCGGGTCGGGTCGGGTCGGGTGCGGGTTTTAATTAGTGCTGTTGTCGGAAAACGGGTCGTATGTGGTTTTAAGCACTGCGGGTACGGGCGGGTGCGGATTTACAAAATCGGACCCGTGCAGGACTCTGATGGGAGGGAGTTAGACATTCCTTTGGATCTGGTCACTCAACCTGTCTGGGATGGAATGGAGCAGCTGGAAGTTCCCTTCTCTGAGCGCTTAAGGTTGTCACTGCAAGAAGCACATGATCACGCAAGAGCAGCCTCTCCGTTTCTTATGCCATTGGTGACCTTGTGAGGGTGAAAACCCACCCAAAATCAAATGCTCTGGCCAAATTTACTGCTAAACTGGCACTCCTGTACTCTGGCCCATACCGTGTCACTCGAGTTTTGTCTGATGTTAACTATAGACTTGCAAAGCTGGACACAGGAGAGGATGCTGGAGTCTTTCATGCGGTCAATATGCAGCCTTTCCACACTTGGAACCCGTGCAGCAGCCATATGCAAAGTGTGCCTCAGAATGGGACTGAAACAGCCCATGAAGCATTGGAGGACAGTCAGCTAGAGCCACAGATGAGTGGGGATCGACCTCAAGACCCATGCTTTTCTCCACCTAATGAGACTGCTGTTGCTTGTGACAATTTCTCTGACAATGCTCATGACGTGACTAGGGGTGACACTCACCTTGTTGCACTCACCTCACTCTGACGTTAATGAAATGGTCTCCAACATGCAAAACTTCCTGATCTTGACACTGACCTACAGGGTAATCGCTACAATCTGAGACCTAGATTGGCCCCTATAATCACCTTAGGGTGGTCAGACAAGAAATTTTATTTTTCTGTGGCTCTGGTGCTGGTGACACAGAAGCGCGGTATCTTCAGTGTAATGAGAAGAACCACTGTAGATGTTCAGTCTTGCTCTACCTTCCTGTGATAATATTGTTTATTTTATTTGTAACGGTAAGAGTGAACCCCTCATGTCTGAGGCAGCGTGTGTCTGTGTACCGGCCATTAAATGTGTAAAAGACAGACTTTTTGCCTTCAAGCTCTTTATTTTTCATGACACAACGAGAGTTTTCTGGGTCGAAGCGTTACAATTGATCCAACGGGTTTGAAAATCGTATGAACTAGGCATAAGTATCATGTCTATTTCTGTAGACATAAGATGATGCTAGATCTGTGATGTTGGTGTTAGGTGTTTACCACAAATGCTTGTTATTCCGGTCCCTGGCATAGCCAATAGAGGCATTTAATGACTCATCGCAAGAGCACATGGCTAATTTTGTCTAGGGCACCAAATAAGCTGGAACAGCTACTGCTTATAAAGACCACAGTGAGCTGATCGGACCTGCTAGGGTGTATTTTTGTCTTGAGTGCATCGTTTAATGGTTGCAAGAGAAGTACAAAGAACCTCAGTAGGTGCTTTCCCTAGTCCCTTCCTGCTAAGTAGACTCTGGGCTGCTTCTGTTCTTCCTCTCCAAATATCTTCTTTTGGGCCTTTCATTCTCTGTACTCTGATCTTCACAAACTTCATCTGTTAGTACACTACTTTAGATATTATACTTAGATTTATTTTCTATGTTATTTTGAAACTTACTTGCTATTACAATTTTAATATCTCTCTAATTTTACATTTATTAAAATGTGTCATTCCTTATTGGTCTGCCTGGGTCTCACTGCATCAGTATGCTCATCTTTAGATTGAGGCCTCTGCTGATTTCATTGTTTGATGTTAATTTCACAGTCGTGGTCTTCAGAAGATGTCAGATATATATATAGTTTAGTTTATTGATTATTAGTTTATTATAGATATATAAGATGTGTTTTCATGCTGTAGGTGATCAGTTGGATCTGTTGCTGTTTTTCTCCCCGCCTGACCTCCGTTGTTCTCTGTGTTGGTTTAGTTACTGTTGCTGACTTCATCTCTCGTGCCGATTCCCAGGTTTGCTCTGCTTGCTTGTAGGGCTGCACAATTTGGCCAATTTTTTATTTATTTATATATCAATATGATTATTATCAGGGTTAACTAAAAATAAACATTTTAAAGACATTCCTGTTAATTGAAATTAAGCTAAAATAAAATTTAAATATTACTGGAAAAACTTAAACTAAATGAAATTAGATATGTTGTGATGGCAATAAACTGTAATATGAGGCACTACTCTTTTTTTACTGAAAATAAAAAATATGCTGTCAAATCAATTAATTGATTAATCACATCTATTGTTGTGTGTGTGTGTGTGTGTGTGTGTGTGTGTGTGTGTGTGTGTGTGTGTGTGTGTGTGTGTGTGTGTGTGTGTGTGTGTGTGTGTGTGTGTGTGTGTGTGTGTGTGTGTGTGTGAGTATTTGTGTGTGTATTTGTGTGTGTGTGTGTGTGTGTGTGTAGAGCCCTTCAAAATGTTAGGGTTTATTTTTTATAGTTCTTTATGGAAGTTTATTTCTTTGTTGAAAAGAAGAGTTTCATCAAAGTTATTAGCTCATGTAAACAAGTGTATTTGAATGTGGGAATGGGGATTCATATTGTTGTTTGTTGTAATACTGTATTTCTGAGCATTCTCCCTGGTTTCTTGTCTCTTGGTCTTGGATTACTTGCCTGTTCTGTGGATTAACCTTTTGCCTGACTCTCCTGCCTTGTTTGCCTGTTTGACTGCTTGCCTGTGTATGACCTTTTGCCTGTTTTTTCTTTACTACAATTGTGGATTACCCTCCAATAAAGCTGCATTTGGATCCTCAGCCTTCGTGTCTAAGAGCAGTATGTTACAAAAGACTTTGCCGCAATGAATCCAGCAGCACGTTTAATGTGTCTCCGTCAAGGAAAAAAATCCATTGAGAACTATGTTGAGGACTTTATTGAGCTGGCACATTTGACTTTTAAGTACAACGTATGTCTAATTATATTTTTTCGAGGAGGCCTTGCTGAGCTGCTCAGTTCATGTATGCCATTGCACAATCCCAACTGGACCCTAGAATATTATATAGACATTGCTCTACAACTGAGCGGTTTCGCATTTACTGTGGGTGTTGTGGAAGAGGATCACTGCACTCCTGCAGTACCCGTCAATCCAGAGTCTAGTCCCGTCCTAGTCTCCATCCAGAGCCGAGAGATGGCTCCAGCTCCTGACCAGCATCCAGAAAGGGCCCCAGCCCCACCCTCCTTCCTCCTTCCGTCACGAGTCCAGAGAGGGCTCCGCCTCCTTCCGTCACGAGTCCAGAGAGGGCTCCGCCTCCTTCCGTCACGAGTCCAGAGAGGACTCAGCCTCCTGTCACGAGCCCAGAGAGGACTCCACCTCCTGCCTGTCACCTGCTTCACCCTGGTCATCTGCCTGGCCTGCTTCACCCTGGTCACCTGCGCCACCCTGGTCATCTGCCCGGCCTGCTTCACCCTGGTCACCTGCGCCATCCTGGTCATCTGCCCAGCCTTCTTCGCCCTGGCCACCTTCCCGGACTGTGCCACCCTGTTCATCTACCCAGCCTGCTCCGCCCTGGCTGCCTGCTCTGCCTCAGTCTCCAGGCCCTCTTCTGCTCCACAGGCCTGGCCTTCCATCCTGCCCCCGGGTCCACCTCCGCTCCACCTCCCTCCTGGACAATTATAGGAGCATCTGAAAACTGCTCCTTAGGAGGGGGGCTATGTCACGATCACCTTGGCCTGTTTTCCTCCTGCCTGTGTGTAGCTCTGTACAGCCTTGCTTGCGTTTGAATCTCTATTTTGATATATCTTCTTTGTTCAACTGCTAAATATAACTTACTCATCACCATACATTGTTTAAATATTGCCTATCACGTTAAATTTGACATTGCTAGCTTTTAATCTAAATCACCATCACACGTTAGCATTTCGCTAGCCTGTTAGCTTGTCATCTCTGCACTTGGGTCTCCTGTTTTCTGAGTTCATTAGTTGGAGCAAAACAATTGTCCAGCAAACAATTGTGGTAAGTTTGATTAATCAACAAACACGGTAAGTCATGTCATCTCCTGTCATTGTTACTTGCACCACATGATGTATGTTTAGAATAGGCTTCTCCGTTGGCAAACAGGGCTTCACATGTGATAAATGTAAGGAGATAGTTAGGCTGACGGAGAAGATTTCAGAATTAGAAACACGCAGTCATACTTTATCTGAGAGTAGTGAGGATGTAACAGCTTTAGATACTGATTTGGATGCGAATAGCTTAGTGAACTCTGTACATTCTTCGGTTTCCGGCTGCAGGGCCCCCGCAGCAGGGAAACTAGGTAACGGTGAGACGGCATAGTCGCAGATCAAAAAGCCACTTTTCCGTTCCGGTTAGAACATCAAACAGGTTCTCCCCTCTCAGTGAAGCACCCATTGAGTATCCTGTTGAAAGTGCCCTAGCCATTGGTGATTCTATTACACGGAAGGTGAAAATAGAGACACCAGCCACCATAGTCACATGTTTACCGGTAGCCAGAGCGCCTGATATCAAAGCAAATTTAAAAGTGCTGGCTAAAGCTAATCGTAAATTCTCTAAGATTATTATTCACGTCGGTACTAATGATGTTCGACTTCGCCAGTCGGAGATCACCAAAATTAACATTAAAGAGGTGTGTGAACTCGCTAGTACGATGTCAGAGGCTGTTTATTGTTCTGGACCGCTCCCTGTAAAAAGGAGGGAAGAGATAGTTAGCAGACTATCATCACTCAATGGCTGGTTGTCTAAGTGGTGTCCGCAAAATAACATAGGGTTCATAGACAATTGGAAAAGTTTTTGGGGCAGACCTGACCTGTTGAAGAAGGATGGCATCCATCCCTCCTGGGGTGGTTCCGCTCTTCTCTCTAGTAATTTGGCACATAATCTTAGAGCTAAACCTTGACTCACTAGGGCCCAGGTCAGGAAGCAGACAAACTGGCTAAACCGACCATCTGCTAGCTGTCTCATGTCACCGGAGTCAGATAAATCCCAGCACATAGAGACTCTTTCACCTAGATATTATCATATAGAGACTGTGTCTGTTCCCCGAATTAGTAAATACAAAAAAACATCAAAACCATTCAACAGTAAAAATGTAATTGATGTCCAACAAATAAACAACAGATATAATACAGATGAACAATTGATAAAGTTTGGGTTGCTGAATATTCGATCCCTTTCCCCAAAAGCGCTTATTGTTAATGATATCATTACAGATAATAATCTAGATGTGCTGTGTTTGACAGAAAGCTGGGTAAAACCTGACGACTACATTACTTTAAATGTATTAAATTCCACCCCCCAAGATTATTGTTATAAACATGAGCCGTGTCTGAAAGGTAAAGGGGGAGGGTTTGCTGTAATTTATAATAATATCTTCAGTATTACTCAGAAGTCTAGTTTCAAATATGATTCCTTCAAAGTTTTGGTGCTTTTTGTAACGTTACGTAGTGTACTTGATAAACCCCGTTTAACATTTGTGTTAGCTACTGTATACAGGCCACCAGGGCACAATACAGACTTTATCAAAGAATTTGCTGATTTTCTATCAGAGTTAGTACTGGCCATAGATAAAGTACTAATTGTTGGTGATTTTAATATCCATGTAGACAACGAAAAAGACGCATTTGGTAGAGTTGGGGTACTCGGACTTGGACTCGGACTCGAGTCCGGACTCGAGTCCCATTTTGAATTAACTCGGACTTGTCACGCACTCGGGTGAATTTGTACTCGGACTTGACACGGACTTGCACATTTTGGACTCGGAAAATATCCAGAGTGCAGTCGAGTCCGCGTCATGTGTAACAACAAAACCGGCATAAAACTAAGATAAGAAATTAATGAACGTCTCCCCGCCTGTGATTTTACTGCACCACACCGGCAGGCAGCAGTAGCATCATCGTATGCTTGCAAACAATACACACATTACACGGATCGCAATGCGTGGCTAGGACATTGTCTTCAAAGTCAGCAATAATTTGTTTTGCTTTTGAAAATCATAAAGAATTTATTTGCAAGAAATCCAGTAAAAAGAAGCACTCTGCGGATTGCAAATCAACTGATGTGTCTGGCACAACTTTCTACCGACATGTTCAAAGAAAACCTAGAGAAATGTAAGTTGCTTATTATAACTTTTAATACCAACTTAAATCCAAATAACTTAGGGATGGGTGATATGACGATATATATTGGATTTTTGTGTGCATACTATGGATGTCACAATATACAGAACCGTTCTGTACGGCATTCACGGTTGAATATCTTGAATACACGCTTGGGAATTTATTTTTCTTCGTTTTTGCATTTAATTAATTTTTATTTTTTATTTTTCTCCGTTTATATATCTCTCAGTTTATTTTGGCTCTGTTTGAGTGTGCCTGTGAGTCTACGCACTGATATGAGCAAATATCCAAATCATATGCACTAAAGTTAGGGGGTGTTTAGCAACGCTTGCAATGCTGGTGTCAGAGAGTTATACTCAAGGAACACTATAGTTATTCAAAATCACGAAAGTCCATTATTTGCATGCGTTTTAAAGCATTTCTGGTTAAACGTTTCATTCGCATGCTTGTGCACTGTTAACAAAAGTTCTACATATATCTATGTCCATTCTATTGTTTGAAACCATTTTTGATTGTAAACTAGTTGATCTGTTGACAAAATAAAAATGTTAAATGGCAATGGCTAGATGTAATAGTGGTATTTTTTGTAAAATGTTATATTGCCAATGGTTTAATGGGTTGAAAGGTTAAAATATTAATAGAAGATACAAATTTACAATAGCAATTTCTAATCTTTTTTTCAATTGAATTAGACTCTGGACTCGGGCGGACTCGACTCGGACTCGGTCAATAAGAACTCGGACTTGAGTCCAACTCGGCCCCTTTTGGACTCGGACTTGGACTCGGACTTGATTGTTTAAGACTTGGACTTGACTCGAACTCGACAAAGGTGGACTCGGACCCAACACTAGCATTTCGATTAGCATTTAAAGACATTCTAAACTCTATTGGAGTCAGGACCCACTCATCGTCATAATCATACTTTAGACCTAATATTGTCACATGGAATAAATGTTGATACCGTTGAAATTCTGCAGCAGAGCGAAGACATCTCAAATCATTACATAGTATCATGTATACTCAATTTAGCTAAGGCTGCAAAGCCGCCCCCTCGCTTAAAAAATGGCAGGACAATCACTGCCGCCACTAAAGATTGCTTTTTAAATAATCTTCCTCATCAGTATCATCTCCACAGCATCCCAAATAGCTTAGAAGAACTCGATGTTGCAACAGAAACTATTGACTCTCTCTTATCCAGTACTTTAGACACAGTTGCTCCCCTACGCTTGAAGAAGATTAAAGAAAATAGTCCAACGCCATGGTACAACAAGCACACTCGGGCCCTTAAAACAGCAGCCAGAAAAATGAAGCACAGCTGGAAGAAAACAAAACTAGAGGTCTTTTGTAATTCGTGGAAAGAGCACATGATCGCATACAGAAAGGCCGTAAAAACTGCTAGATCTGCTTATTTCTCGACTCTCTTGGAAGAAAACAAACACAACCCTAGGTATTTATTCGATACAGTGGCTAAATTAACCAAAAATAAAGCCTCAACTTCTGATGTTTGTAAACAGCACAGCAGTAATGACTTTATGAACTTCTTTACATGTAAGATTGATAATATTAGGAAGAACATTTTAACCATGCAGCCGTCTACTACAGTATCACATCAGACAGAGCATTGTAGCATCACTGAGGAAAAATTACACTCATTCACTGCTATAGGAGAAGAAGAATTGGCTAAACTCGTTAAATCATCAAAATCAACAACATGTATGCTCGACCCTATACCGACTAGGCTATTAAAAGAAAGATGCTAGCAGAGGTCATAGATCCTCTTCTTAATATCATTAATTCATCTTTGTCATTAGGATATGTACCGAAAACTTTTAAGTTGGCTATTATTAAACCACTTATTAAAAACCGCAACTTGATCCTACAGAATAGTCAATTATAGACCAATCTCAAATCTACCCTTTCAGTCAAAAATACTTGAAAAGGCAGTGTCTTCACAATTATGTTCCTTTTTAGAAAGAAATGGTATCTGTGAGGATTTCCAGTCAGGATTTAGACCGTATCATAACACTGAGACTGCTCTCATCAGAGTTACAAATGATTTACTCTTATCATCCAATCGTGGCTGTATCTCTCTATTAGTGTTACTCGATCTTAGCGCTGCATTTGATACTAGCGACCGCAACATTCTTTTGAACAGACTCGAAAATGATGTAGGTATTAGTGGAATTGCTTTGTCATGGTTTAAATCATACCTTTGTGACAGTTATCAATTTGTAGCAGTAAATGAAGAGATCCCACCGATCACAAGTTCAGTATGGAGTACTGCAGGGCTCAGTGCTAGGACCGCTGCTCTTCACCCTGTACATGCTACCACTGGGAGATATCATTAGGAAGCATGGCGTTAGTTTTCATTGTTATGCTGACGATACTCAGCTCTATATTTCTTCACGCCCTGAAGAAACTTACCAACTCACAAGATTAACGGAATGCATAGCTGATATAAAACATTGGATGACCAGTAATTTCCTGCAACTCAATTCAGAAAAAAATGAATTTTTAATTATTGGACAAAAAAGCTCCACAAGTAGTAACCTAGAATACTGTCTAACACTTGATGGCTGCTCTGTCAAGTCCTCATCGTCAGTGAGGAACCTGGGTGTGCTCTTTGATACCAATCTTTCGTTTGAAAGCCACGTTTCTAGCATCTGTAAAACTACATTCTACCATCTTAAAAATATGCAGCAGCTCGAGTTCTTACTAGAACCAGGAAGTATGACCATATTAGACCAGTTCTGTCAACACTGCACTGGCTGCCTATTAAACATTGCATACATTTTAAATAAATCTTGCTTATTACTTACAAAGCACTAACTGGTTTAGCTCCCCAATACTTGAGTGAGCTCTTAACATATTATACTCCATCACGTCTACTGCGGTCTCAAAATTCTGGCCAGTTGATAATACAGAGAATATCCAAATCAACTGCAGGCGGTCGATCCTTTTCTTATTTAGCATCTAAACTCTGGAACAGTCTTCCTAACATTGTACGGGAAGCAGACACACTCTGTCAGTTTAAATCTAGACTAAAAACACATCTCTTTACTATGGCATACACATAAAACACTTTTTCAATTAAATGATTGTTAGGCTTCATTAACTAGGTCAGCCGGAACGGGAACACTTCCCATAAAACCTGATGTACTCGTGACATCATCAGAAGAATGGCATCTACGCTAATGATAGTTTCTCTGTTTTATCCTGAGGTTTACTGCAGTCAGTCGGATCCGGGCCGTATCCAGATCAGATGGTGGACCTGCGCCCAGAGAAGACCAACACATGACCCTGAAGTATCTGCAGAGACTGTGTCAATTAGACTCCCCTGCAACTGCCTCATCGACACGGCATCCTCAATAAACCCATCTCCGGCGTGATGACACGATTGTTGGAATATTACAATTTAATAATGCTTAAATCGATATGTCATCCTCAATAACATATCCAGCGTGTTGCCTCCAATCCTTCGAATATTACACTTTAATAATTATTTAATCAACACATCAGCCTCAATAAACCCGTCTCCGGCATGTTGCCTCCAATCCTTTTAATATTCCGATCTATAATGACCTCTGACCTGTAAAATTTCCAGAATAATAATCATACGCTGCTAGTTAATTGGCCAGAGGAGAACTGGCAGCCTGACTGAGCCTGGTTTCTCCCAAGGTTTATTTTTCTCCATTAGTTCACCTGATGGGATTTTGGTTTCCTTGCCACTGTTGCCTCTGGCTTGGCGTGCTCAGTTGGGGACACTAAACTTTTCTAAATTTTTCAACTAAATTTCGAAATAAATCTAATTATTAAACTAAATTAACCATATAAACTAAATTACTGATCTAATTACTGATCTAAAGCCCACACTGCCACTGTATGATAATTGAAATGAACTGATGACATCACCGTTTTCTCCAGAATGGCTAGACCCTCAGACTACATCTCCCACAATCCTTTGCCTGGACTCATCAGCCATGATTGTTTTCAGCTGTGTCTCATTAACCTCATTAGCCCAGCCTATATAAACCATGTTCACTCTATCATTCACTGCAAAGTCTTGTTTGTTGTAACAATGCATTTCTGAGCATTCTCCCTGGTTTCTTGTCTCTTGGTCTTGGATTACTTGCCTGTTCCGTGGATTACCCTTTTGCCTGTCTCTCCTGCCTTGTTTGACTGCTTACCTGTATATGACCTTTTGCCTGTTTTTTGACAATGATTGTGGATTACCCTCCAATAAAGTTGCATTTGGATACTCAGCCTTTGTGTCTAAGAGTAGTACGTTACAATAATGGAGAAGGGTAGGGGTTGTGCTCACCTGTGGTCATGCACACTGGCGCTCCTCCTAGAACTGGAGGCTTTTTGGTTTCCTCCCCTCGTGAACAGCAGTGCATCAACACACACGTCTCACACACACACACACACACCCTCTGAAGACCAGGCTTCAGGCAAGTACGCCGTTTTCTAGACTTGTGCAAATAGAACATGCATTGCTTGTTTTCTGTAGTATTACATTTCTGAACTCGTCCTATATCTGATGACTTTTTGTTAGATTACTTTTATACGATATATCGAAATCCCTCCGGCGCGAGGACGATCCTTTTAGATCTGCTCTGACGGATAGATCTGTAGAGATAGCCCTGGTGGTTCAGTCCAGGAAGATTTGTCTGTAAGGGTAATGTTTAAATGCACAGTTACCTGATAAATATTTTTAACATAAACCTGACTCTCCATCTTCTTCCACTCCAGATAGGGGATATATAATTTTTATTTTATTCACTTACAAATATTTTAATTTCATTTCTGTAAAGCACTTTGAATTGCCACTGTGTATGAAATGTACTATACAAATAAACTTGCCTTGCCTTGCCTTGATCTACGCCTGGAGTATGTCTTCTCCATTGCTGATTGAAGGACTATTCTCTGAAGAGGGCCTGAGCCGTTTCATCAGAGTGATCCACTCAAAGCTCTCTGTGCTATCCCTCTGGTCCTGGTCCTGTTGTGATCTTGGCCCAGTGTCACAGCTTATCTTTTGCTTTGTGTACGAAGCTGAACTGCTTCTAGCTTTCGGCTGATGTTACGCAGTCTCAATTCCAAAAATCCAGATTGTGATTGGCACAAATATCGATTTTCGATCTTGATTCAGTATCAGTTCATATGTATATAGCCTACTGTACATATAAGGAAAAATAAGTTTGCCTTAGCACTATTTTAAAAGTTTCTTGGGTTAAATGATATGTGCTCGCATTCATTAATATTCACTTGTGTGTGCATATAAATATCATTAAAAATATTAGGATGTAAGTTAACGTTTTAAAATTTCACATTTAAAGAAATATAGTATTTGATCATATCTAAATATTTATTAAAATGCAAAACCTAAAAATAAGTAAGCAGTTATGATCTATAATTATTGCACAAATAGTAGGCCTATTTAGTATCAAAAGATTTTCTCAAAATATTCAATAAATATTATTGAACTAAAATAAATATTGAACTAAAATGTCGCATTTTGCTACCAAAATTTGAGAGTGTGCGCCTGAATTTTACATCCTGTCGCACATGTGCGACCAGTAAATTCGATGCTGATGTGGTGGTGACGCGTTAATTTTAGGCGTCTCCTTTTTATATCTTCTTTTAATTCATTAATTAAAAGAAACTATTAGATGTGCTGTGGGACTTTTATGTTGTAGTTTATTTGTGCCTAGGTTCTGTGTTCTTTCTGTGTCCTGTTCCTGTAGAGTTTTGTAGTTTTTCATGTTGATTGTCTCCCCACGTGTTCCCATTCACTACACCCCTTGTTATCTCGTTTAGCTAGTTTCCCTGTGTGTATATAGCCCATGTCTTCTCTGGTTCTCTGTCGGTCGTTGTTTAATGTCATAGTTATTTAGTATGCTGGTGTCTGCAGTTTCCTGTGTTTTCTTTGTTTTTGATCAGTGTTATTTTGTTCCTGTATTTGTTTGTTCTTTTATTACATTTCCCCTGCATTTGGATCCTCACCCTGCCTGTCATCTTTGATGTTCCGTGACACAGTGAGCGTTCCTTCAGCGCATCGGCACCTCATTCGTTTTCTCTGATCAGATATCTATCCGATTGTAAAAAGATAATTTACTATGCCTTTTGAAATTCCAATTCAGAAGGTGGTCTGGTTACGCATTTCAAACGAAATTGCACAAGTGTAAATGCATCTTGTTGTTTAAACCATATATGTAAATTTTACTCCTTCCAAATTGTTAAACAATAAACATGTGAGAGGGTGTTATAGGCTATATATGTCATGGTGTTGGCTAGTCACACATAACACCCTAACACGCATCGCCGCAAATGAAACTGAAAGTAGCCCAAGTCTCAGATGTTCAAAAACACAATCATCTTCATTAAAACTAATGAGACTAAATGCTCTTACCAGTGCTTAGGTCGCTCTTTCTCCTAATGTGGTATTTGATCTTGAGATGATGATAAATAAATGCAGCTCATAGCCTCATAATTGCTTTCGTTGACGTGAACTCCATTAAATGTCTATAGCGTGGGAATTGAAGATCGGATTTATATTCATTTTTGCAGAGAGATGTAAGGTAAATAATTTTCGCAATAATAATCAAGGTGACACTAAAATAAAATGTGACACTGAATTTGAAACAGTACATTGTAATTTCTGCATCTATTATCAAAGTATGTATTAGTAATACAGTGGAAATTAGTAGATTTGGTTAGCATGTTGATTTATGGTGTGCACCCCTAAATTTTCTGGTTGTGCCCCTAAAATGTTCAGTTGGGGGCCACTGTGCTCCTAGTGAAAAAAGTTAGTCTGGAGCCCTGGTGATTATTCACATACAGCAACAGCACCGCTGCTCATAACTTAATTATTGCTTACTGCAGTGCTACTACTACTACCACTACTACTACTACAAATTAGGCGCCAAGCACCGATTGTATCTTTTGGCGTTCTTATTATTCTGCTTCCGTTTCTTCTTCTTCCACTCTTGAGTCTATGGCAGCCCATAGAACCGTTTGTGGGAAAGTTATGAAATTTGGCACACAGATAGAGGACAGTCTGAAATGTCACCATAGCGAATTTGGGGTCTCTAACTTAATCCCTCTAGCGCCACCAACTGTCCAAATTTGCACTTACGTTTGTGCTAAGAAACGTTTGAACCATGAGGGCTAGAAACACAATCCTTTTTTCCTCTGATTCCTTGGCTCAGGTCGAATGACGTCATTTCAGACAATGCCAACAGAAAGTTATGTAATTCAAGTTGAAGTGTTATTGAATAATGCGTGAATGAATTTTACGCTTGTAAAAATAGACATAAGGCAATATCTCCGCAATGCTTTATCATATTCGGACCAAACTTGGTACATGTCATCATAAGCATGACATACATGCTGCATTTCGGCGCAGCGCCATCTACTGGTCCGGAGATACAAAAAAATTATATTTTTGCTTATAACTTCTGAACGATGTGCCCAAAAATCATAAAAGTGGTCTTGTTAGATTCGTCGAGTCGAATGATATGCAATTGTTCTATATCGGCCATTTTGAATTTTGTAGTAAAATGCTGTATTTCATGAGCGCATTAGCGTATCGTTATGAAACTCGCTATGGGTCATCGGCACGAAGCCCTGAAGGAGCCTGAGAAGTTTCGAGTCAGCGCCACCTAGTGGTAAAATCAAATATATTCACATGCTTATAACTTTGGATTTGGTTAACTTATTTTCATGGGAATCCTTGCCGAGTCCAACGATACCAAACATGCTTGTTTTCGCCTCATGGTTTGTCCAACATTGTGATTTAGCGCTTAAACATCTTTCGCGAATATCTTCAAAACTGTTAGTCCGATCAAGACGAAACCGCCACAGGAAAATCCTAATCATAGCAGATTGACTATAGTAATGGTCAAATGTCAAAAATGTGATATTAAGTGGCAAAAAAATGCAATCAAAGTCGGGTGTGGGTCATTTTTTATATGCTCATTAATACAAATGTCTATAACTCCTAAACAAAATGCCACTATAAATTAAATAAATATAAATCTATTTGGACTGGCAGACCGGGGTGGTGGTCCCTCTTTTCAAGAAGGGGGACCGGAGAGTGTGTTCCAACTATAGGGGGATCACACTTCTCAGCCTCCCCGGGAAAGTCTATGCCAGGGTACTGGAGAGGAGAATTCGGCCGATAGTGGAACCTCGGATTCAGGAGGAACAGTGTGGTTTTCGTCCCGGTCATGGAACACTGGACCAGCTCTATACCCTTTCCAGGGTGCTGGGGGGTTCATGGGAGTTTGCCCAACCAGTCCACATGTGTTCTGTGGATTTGGAGAAGGCATTCGACTGTGTTCCCCGTGGCATTCTGTGGAGGGTGCTCTGGGAGTATGGGGTCGTCGGCCCCCTGCTTAGGGCTGTTCGGTCCCTGTACAACCAGAGCAGGAGCTTGGTCCACATTGCCGGCAGTAAGTCAGACTTGTTCCCGGTGCATGTTGGACTCCGGCAGGGCTGCCCTTTGTCACCGGTTCTGTTCATAATTTTTATGGACAGAATTTCTAGGCGCAGCCAAGGGCCGGAGAGTGTCCGGTTTGGGGACCACACGATTTCGTCACTGCTTTTTGCGGATGATGTTGTCGTGTTGGCTTCCTCGAGCCAGGACCTTCAGCGTGCACTGGGACGGTTTGCGGCCGAGTGTGAAGCGGCTGGGATGAGAATCAGCACCTCCAAGTCCGAGGCCATGGTTCTCAGTCGGAAAAGGGTGGCTTGCCCGCTTCAGGTGGGTGGAGAGTTCCTGCCTCAAGTGGAGGAGTTCAGGTATCTTGGGGTCTTGTTCACGAGTGAGGGAAGGATGGAACGGGAGATTGACAGACGGATCGGTGCAGCTTCTGCAGTAATGTGGTCGATGTACCGGTCTGTCGAGGTAAAGAAGGAGCTGAGCTGCAAGGCAAAGCTCTCGATTTACCGGTCAATCTACGTTCCTACTCTCACCTATGGTCATGAGCTGTGGGTCATGACCGAAAGGACAAGATCCCGGATACAGGCGGCCGAAATGAGTTTTCTCCGTAGGGTGGCTGGGCGCTCCCTTAGAGATAGGGTGAGGAGCTCGGTCACTCGGGAGGAACTCGGAGTAGAGCCGCTGCTCCTCCACATGGAGAGGAGCCAGCTGAGGTGGCTCGGGCATCTATTTCGGATGCCTCCTGGACGCCTTCCCAGGGAGGTGTTCCAGGCACGTCCCATCGGGAGGAGGCCCCGGGGAAGACCTAGGACACGCTGGAGGGATTATGTCTCCCGGCTGGCCTGGGAACACCTCGGGGTTCCCCCGGAAGAGCTGGAGGAAGTGGCTAGGGAGAGGGAAGTCTGGGCGTCTCTGCTTAGACTGTTGCCCCCGCGACCCGGCCCCGGATAAGCGGAAGATGATGGATGGATGGATGGATGGATGGATGGATGGATGGATGGATGGATGGATATAAATCTATATAAATTTATAAATCTAAATTTATTTATTAGAAGCATATGTTGAAGACAATCATCCTCACTTGCCTGTGGATTTTCCCCTGTGTTTTCCCAGCTCAGTCAAATAATAATGATGACACAATCAACTGTAAGTGTCCAGTCAGGCAAAGTTGTGGCTGCTGATAACCTCAATGTAAACCAGTGGAGCAGCGGAGTGTGTGACTGCTGCGAAGACATGGGCATCTGTAAGTGTTTTTTTCTTAATGCTTTATGATCATCAAACAGCGTGTACAAGAGTAACTTCCATATTACATCAGAAGAACATATCACATGATTCACAATACAATAGAATGGGCATCTGTGTGGGCACATGTTTGTGTTTGAGGATGCGGATTGCAGATGAACTGAAAGCGTAACAAATTCTTCAACATTGACACCTGTTTTCCTGCGGCAGGTTACTGTGGTTTCTGGTGCACATACTGCCTCATGTGTAAGATGCGTAAGACGCATATTCAATCCTGTCACACTCGCCATGAGGAGCAGCATGAGAGAGAGGTACCACATTAAGGTAATCACAGTTGTATTACAATTTTGACCATTATTACTATTTAAAATAAGTACATTTTCAGTATCATTACTCCAGTCTTCAGTGTCACATGATCTTTCAGAAATCATTCTAATGCTGATTTGAAGCTCAAGAAACATTTCTGATTTTAATCAATGTTGAAATGTTGTGCTACTTAAAGGCTCATTTTTCAGCTCCCCTAGAGTTAAACAGTTGAGTTTTACCGTTTTCGAATCCATTCAGCCGATCTCCGGGTCTGGCGGAAGCACTTTTAGCATAGCTTAGCATAGATCATTGAATCTGATTAGACCATTAGCATCTCGCTCAAAAAGGACGAGAAGCTCAAACTTTGCCAGGTTGAACAGCAGGTGAATTTCTTTCATCCATACCGAGATTTCCGCCAGACAGCTCGAGATTCGTGCAGCTACTGTAGGATGAAATGAAAGGTAGAGCTGTGTGTCGCCAGCATAGCAATACTAAGAGACACCACCATTTGCGCCATTTTCTCTCTGCTGCCCTGAGTTGGGTCCGGTGTTCACGAAGAACATCAGATATCCAGGGGTTAGCGAGAGTCGCACGTGCCGGCCTAGAGAGAGGGAAGAAGTTAAAGTGAAACATAAAGTGTCTTGCGGTATTCACACTCATAGATGATAACTGTGTGGGTGAGGGAAGAGAGGATGACACAACAGAGGAAAGATGGGATGGAGAAAGTGAGCGCAGGTTTCGTCTGAAAGTAACTGTTACAGGGGTTGGTGGTGCACAAATAGTAAGTTGTAGATTAAAAGTGATGAAGTAATGATTGAAATGTGCAGAGGTTATTCCAAAATGTTGTCTGTAGTGCAGTTGCGTGTGGTGATGAGGTGAAAAGAGACTAGGAGAGAGAGGAAGTCTGCATTTATTTCAAAACATTACCAGTTCATTTCTGTGTGTCTGTGAGTGAGAGAGCCTGTTTTGTATTTTAGTTTTATTTATTTATTGATTTTATTTTACATATTCTCAAAATTTGCTCTGTTGCAGTCCTACCACTTAATCTCTCTCTCTCTCTCTCTCTCTCTCTCTCTCTCTCTCTCTCTCTCTCTCTCTCTGCGCATGCGTGAGCGTCTGTTGAGCGAGTGTGAGAAGCGTGTGGTCAGTGCGAGTGGCCCGCAGTGGCAGAAACAATAGTTTTCTCTTTCAATTCTTTTCTATCTCTTTTTCTTTTTGAGTTTTTTTGTATCTGAGGTGTATTGAGTAGTGAAACAAGTTTTGTTTGAAGGGTTTTCGGGCGTCGGCAACCAGTGCATCACTGGAAGCATGGCAGCCCAAACCACAAACACCTGTTTAGATTCTCTCACACGGCGCCACGGAGTGAAAGTGGTGTCCGCGGTGAATGTGGAGGAGTGTATTCTGGCTGTTGGAGATGTTGTTGGCCATGAGTGTGTTTTAGAGGCATCAAGGATGAATAACGCTATGGTTTTGTTTTTAAATTCGGTTGAGAAAGCAAACGAAGTAGTGGAGAAAGGAGTAGTAAATAGTGGTTTGTTTACCCCAGTGCTTCCCCTTTCTACCCTCACGAAGAAAGTCACTTTGTCTAACGTTCCACCATTTATTAAGGACGAAATGTTAACAAAAGAACTGTCACGTTTTGGAAAGGTAGTAAGTCTCGGGAGTGAGTCAGGTTTGATTAAGCTTGTAGCTTTCAGGAGATTTATTTATATGATTTTGAAGGATAACCGGTCTGAACTTAATCTGAATATGAAATTCAGGGTTGATGACTTTGATTACACTGTCTTTGTCTCTACGGATGTGATGAAGTGCTTTGGGTGCTGCAAAACTGGCCATTTAGTGCGTGCTTGTCCAGACAGTAATGGCACAAACACGCAAGAGGTCTCAGCTGATAACGGTGTGCAAGTCAGGGATGGAGGAACAGATAATGTTCCTGAACAAACTCAAACTGAACCTAGGCCATCCACTAGTGGATTACCTGATGTAAGTCTTCATTCATAGACAGAAGAGGTGAATCAGACCATGTCTGGAAATAATGGGCAGAATGATTTAGTTGTCCCTGTTATTGTCAGAGATGAGTCCAGGTCTGATGAGGGTGTCAAAGAAAAGCATCCTTGTTAGTCAAAGAAAAGCTTTTATAGACACTATGTCGACCACTGACGTAGTAGGATGCAGAAGCACCGCCTCAAGCCCGCCCACCGACTCGTGGAGCAAAACGATGCGGAATCGATTGTAAACAAGATAGAGGTCGAGACTGGATTTGCAGATATATTGAGATTAAAACACAATGCTGTGCCTTCTATATTGGATCCGACAGGAACGGTGCAGCACACTTATGTGAGTAAAACAAGTTTTTTATATGTGTTAGTTTTGCATTGTTAAAGATCGTTTGATATCTATTGATTACATACCTTAGCACGCGGTCACAGGCTGGAGACGGTGTTATTGGTTCATTCGTGATCAGACTCGGACTTGTAATGCCAGCTCGCAAATCCCAACGTCCCAGGGCTTTGTGCTTTTCAGACAGGCTATCACCAGCCTGCCGTGTGTGTGTGTGTGTGTGTGTGTGTATGGTTCGCAGTTATATTCACTGATTTGGCGAAATGATACAAAAATAACATTCCAATCAATCGCGGGTGGATGAGAGATGAATCATTGTGTTTGTTTGATAAAGACATTTTGCGAGCCCTGGCTGTGGGCTGGGCGATTCATTCCGGTTGGCGTTTGCCACACGCTGTCACTGACAGGGGAGCAGAAGCTCATTAAATATGCAAAACTTATCCAATCATAGCCGTGGGCGTTTACTTCCAAGTCTTCAGTGTGGCACGCCCATCAAAACCGACCGTTTTTCAGAGATCCTCAAAATCAAGCCAGAAAGTAGCCTATTACTTATTCATTATGATGTTTCTGAACATAAAAACCATGCCAACGCAATAAGTTGACCTCAGACAACAGTATAAAAAAATTAAAAAAGCCAGTCCATGACCCCTTTAATGATGGATGTAGAGCAGGCCGTTTTCAAAACACCCTTAAAGGGGAAAAAGAATGACAAAGTTTCAGAATCAAAGCAAGCTAGAAAAACAGAAAATGAAAAGGAGTCTGATGTGGATGATATTGGCAATGAGAGTCTAGTTAGACTGGGTAAACCCAGCCTGATCTGCCAGCGACAAGGACCGCCCGGCAACTCAGTCTGGAAACCCGTACATTCATTTCTACTGCTTCTGTTACACTTTTGCGGGAACCAATCACAGACTGGCTTATCCACCTGACACACTATTGGAGGGATTATCACGATGACGGATAGAGAAGCGATGGGTCGTTGCCTGTTGATCACGCCTCTTGTTGTCTGATTGGTTGAAGGACTATCCAATTGCGTACAGAGTAATTTAATTTATGCACGTTTATGCTCACGTGTGCAGTAGAAAATACAGAGCAGACTCCCCAGACCAATGTTCAATCTTAAATTGAGCTTGGTCTGGTGATAGCCAGACAAGCGTCTAGTTGTTCTCAGAATGAATGGACATGTCAAGATTATGACACTGATGAAATCAGGAAGTTTTTAAAACTGACAAAAATCTTAGGGGTGTACAGGTAGCTGACTATTTTCCAGACATTAAACGTTTTGTAGAAAACACTAGGACTTTCATGAGTGAGGGATGTTTCTCAAATAAGGAAGTGTAGCGTTTGAAAAAATTTGTCACCAAACTTCAACAACAACTGAATAATTAATGGCAGTAAACTGGCCTAAATTATTAGCCCTTATTGGCTGCTTTTTTCTTTATGGTTTATTTGTTCATTTTCACATCGGTGACATTCGCATTGCAACCCTGAATGTAAATGGAGCCAGAGATTGTATAAAACGTGCTGCTCTATATGAAACTATGAATCAGAAGAAAATGTATGTTTTATTTGTGCAGGAAACACACAGTGATATAACAAATTCTATTGAATGGACTAAAGAATTTAAAGGTCTCTCTTTTTTAAGTCATAAAACCTCACTTAGTGGAGGTGTTGCCATTTTATTTGCTAGTAGTTTTACTCCTTTTTCTTGTGATTATGGAAGAGGTTGTAAAAGGTAGACTGCTAAAGATTCGAGCCCAGTTTGACAACCATACTTTTGTTTTTATTTGTGTGTATGCGCCAACCCTAGCAGCAGAAAGAATGTTTTTTTTAGATGCTCTGTGTGAAACTTTGTATAAATGTAATTCTGAAGAAAATTTATTTTTTGGGTGGAGACTTTAATTGTGTCGAAAGTAATATGGACAGAAATAATGTAGATCCACATTTACTTTCTCGTAAACGACTTATTCAAATGATTGAAACAAATGATTTATGTGATGTATGGAGGAGTTTAAATGGGAATTTAAAGCAGTACACATGGGTACATGCCCGTGATAACATATTGTCTTTGGCAAGACTAGATCAATTCTATAGTTTTAAACATCAGCTAAGTATTTTTAAGAATTGTTTCATAACCCCAATTGGGTTTTCAGATCACAGTCTTGTTATATGTACAGTAACTTTAAACTCTGTAAAGCCAAAAAGTGCTTATTGGCATTTTAATACAAATTTACTAAGTGACGCATCTTTTTAAAGATACTTTTAATTTTTGGGGAATTTTAGGAATGAAAAAGATTTTAGATTTCAGTTTCAGTCTTTACAAAAATGGTGGGAGTTTGGTAAAATACAAATTAAGGAATTATGTCAACAGTACACTTACAATGTCACAAAAGATATGAATAAATCTATAAAAATTTTAGAAGATGAAATTCTGAATTTTCAAGAAGTGGCACAGTCATCCCTTTTTTTATCTTTTTTCTCTGACATACAAAGAGTGAAAGCACAGAGGGCACTAGTTCGATCTCGTTTTAAAGATATAGACCAGATGGATATACCATCAAAATTCTTCTTTAGTCTGGAGAAAAAGAACGGTCCAAAACGCTTTATACATTCCTTATTTTCTGAGACCAGTTCTACAGGAAAGACTCGGGAGAATTATATCGACAATAGTGCATTTATTAATAGCTCAGCAAGCTAATAATATACAAAGTCAATTTGGCGTAGGCCCCGTCCGTAGGCATAATCCAAAGGTATCGGATCTGCAATTCCTGCCTGAAGACGAGGGCAGGGGCGCAGCCGACCCCCCGGGAGGTATGGACAGGACCATCCTGGTGGTGGTGGGGAGGATGGGGGTAATCGTTGCTTCAGTATCTGCGAACTCAAACATGTGTAAGTACCGGGCTTTTATACAGTGAGCATGAGAATATAATTGGGTTAGAATGAAGGCAATAAGTGACGTAGTAATTGAGTCTTCCCAGCAGAACTTATGCTAGAGCTTTCATTTCTCTTTTATCAGATCCTACTGAAATTCGGAAAAGAGCAATCAGTTTTTATGAAGAGCCGTATAGTTGTGAGCACAAGGAAGATCAGGTTGTTGAGCAGTGTTTTTATGAAGGACTACCGAAGGTCTCTGAAGACGCTATTGCAGCACTCAAGAGAGCTATAGGCCTGAGTGAACTGCATGAAGCTCTCCAAAGTATGGAGAATGGCAAGGCTCCTGGGATAGAACTTTGTCGCCAACACTGAAGTCCTCAGGTCAGCGGAGGTCATTAGCATCGAGGCCATGGTCCTCAAGATACAACTCCGCTGGGCAGGGCACGTCTCCAGGATGGAGAACCACCGACTACCAAAGATCGTGCTGTACGGGGAGTTGTCATCTGGTTGTCCTCTGATTGGGGCACCACGCAAGCGGTACAAAGACTCCCTTAAGAAGTCCCTCACTGCTTGCTGCATCGATCACCGTCAGTGGGCAACACAAGCAGCTGATCGCGACTCCTGGAGGCGTACAGTCCATCAGGCTACCTCCCTCTTTGAAGATACCTGTAGGGCCACTATAGAGGACAAAAGGAAAAGAAGGAAAAAACGTGTCCCCCCAGTATACCCATCCTGGACCAGACCTCTGTGGCAGGACCTGCCTGTCCCGCATAGGCCTCGTCAGCCACCAGCGTGCCTGTAGAAGACGTGGATGTCCTTCCTAAATCTTCATTCGCGAAGCCAAGCCATGATAAAGTGCTATCAAAAGTGTTAGCTACTAGACTAGAAAGGGTTTTGGAGGAAGTAATCCACCCTGGTCAGTCGTACTGTGTACCTGGCAGATACATTTTTTACAACATTCATTTAATAAGAGATTTTTTTTTAATGTTTCTAAATTAATGGGTATAGATATGGGTTTGATTTCCTTAGATCAGGAGAAAGCGTTTGATCACGTAGAACATGGCTATTTATGGAGGACTTTAGATGCATTTGGTTTAAGTTCTTATTTTATAGGTCATGTTAAAATGTTATATAATGATATTGAAAGCAATGTTCCCACTAAGCTGTGCGCGTGCGCGGCTGCACACTTGTGATGTCGCCAGGGGCGTCGCACCGGTGGGGGATGTGGGTGTTTTAACACCCACACTTTTCCCGGTGAGAGGGTTCAACACCCACACTTTTTCTGCAGTTTTCCCGCAGTTTTGCACAAACGCTTTAGGGATGCCACAATTCTCATTATAATATTAAACTGTTCGGTACGGCATTCACGGTTCAATACGCGCTTGTCGATTGCGTTGTTTTTTTTTTTTTTTTTTTTGCAGTGTGCCTGTGAGTCTACGCGCTGATATGAGCAAATATTCAATCACTATACACAGTGCTAGACACGCTTGCAATGCTGGTGTCAGGGAGTTACTCACAGAACACTATAGTTATTCACAATCACGAAAGTTCATTATTTGCATGCGTTTTAAAGGCTTGCCGGTTATTCGCGTGCTTATGCACCGTTTTACCGTGCAGAGCGCGCGCACTAAAAGCCTGTCAAACACGTGATTACTGAACTAAGTAGTCTTACTGCGCTAATACTGTCAAATACACACAAGATTAACATAAACACAGTCGGTTATGTCTAAAGGGAAAGTAAATTCGCGTGTGTCTGTAGATTAGATGCACGCAGGTCTTAAATTGACAGCAGCGCAGCCTATAGTGAACATGCTGTCCTTAAAGGGACAGTTCACCTCTAAAATTCTGTCATTATTTACTCATCTAATGTTGTTCCAAACCTGTATTCATTTCTCCTGTTGAAGACAGACAGTTGAATACCAGACAGTTGATGGTAGCCATTGACTTCCATATTAATTCCTACTATGGGGACTTTAATGTTAATAAAACTACAAAAGACATAGAAAAGCACTCTCTGTTCTTGACTGAAAAACATTAATACAGTAGCTTTAATAAGAGTCAATGTATATTTTATAGTGAAGTCTATGTAGTATTTTATTTTTACATTTATTCATTAAATGTCATACTTAAATGCTGCTGTACAGCTTTGAGCTGCCAGTGTAAATCTTTATATATATTTATTTTATATTATACTGTACACTAGGAATGTGTACAAGGTTTTTTTAAGTAAAGTTTTAAGTTTAAGTAAGGTTTTTCAATTATTTAAGTAAAATAAAAAATTTGAATTTTTTTTTCTCCTTAACCTCTTTCTGTTCCCGTCGCCTAAGAATAGAATAGCAAAAAACTGATGTGACTGGCCATCAGAACCCAACCGAACACCGTGGTTAAAAAAAAACGACTGAAAAACGTCAGTGACTGACGAATGGGGGTTTCGCCTAGAAGCCAATTACCTTCGAGGTGTTTAACAGCGCCCAATGGCGTGCCAATGCCATGGGCATGCGGAATTTGCATGCGTAACTCCGCCCCACCTCGTGGGTATATAAGGAAGTACGCTAGCAACATCGCATTATGTATCTGCTGCGGAGCCAAGATCTGAACTCCGCGTTCCAGCAGCACAGCTGACGTGGCTAAGGAACGTACGTCTCCGTTCCCTCCTCCGTTCCCTCCGTTCCCTCCGTTCCCTCCGTTCCCTCCGTTCCCTCCGTTCCTCCGAATGGGGGTTTCGCCTAGAAGCCAATTACCTTCGAGGTGTTTAACAGCGCCCAATGGCGTGCCAATGCCATGGGCATGTGGAATTTGCATGCGTAACTCCGCCCCACCTCGTGGGTATATAAGGAAGTACGCTAGCAACATCGCATTATGTATCTGCTGCGGAGCCAAGATCTGAACTCCGCGTTCCAGCAGCACAGCTGACGTGGCTAAGGAACGTACGTCTCCGTTCCCTCCTCAGGGAACGAGGGTTACATACGTAACCGAGACGTTCCCTTTCGTTCAGTCACTCCGACGTACGTTAGTGACTGACGAATGGGGGTTCCAGTATAACCGCCACTTAAGGCCGTAGGACTCCCACTTAACACAGGATTACCAAGGTACACTGGGAAGCATATCCCAGTGAGGGAATGCCAATGATGCCTACCCGTGGGGAGGACTTAAGAGTACACATATGACCCGCTGTGGGCTGCATATGGGAAACTCTAGGGTACCAGCCGAAGGTGGATTTTTAACCCTAGGGGTGACAGGGGCTTGCCAAGGAAAAGACACCTGCTCACTGAGGAGGCTTACGGTGGAAATACTCGTGTGGGGGTCGCCGGAGGGAACCATGCACATGGGGCACCTGGCCGGACATGAGGGTCTGGGCTCGAAAGGGCAGACTGAACTGATGTCGGCGTCGACAGTGCTGGAGGAGCTCAGGGCTCTCGGGGAGCTCACCTGAGGAGAATATCGCACGTATCCAGTCCGTGGAGTGGAGTGGCGAGCAAGCGAAGACACCAGAGCCTGGTCCATTACCGGCCCCTCGGGGGGGCGAGTACATAGTCGGACACTGGCTCCACTCGGAGATTGTAGAATCTGGCAAATGTGTTGGGTGTCGCCCAGCCTGCAGCTCTGCAGATGTCTGTTAGCGAGGCGCCATGCGCTAAAACCCAAGAGGAGGCCACACTCCGGGTGGAGTGTGCCCTCACACCAAGGGGACATGGTCGACCATGCTGCTGGTAAGCCAAAACAATGGTGTCCACTATCCAGTGAGACAACCTCTGCTTTGAGAGAGCTCTTCCCTTCCGCTCTCCACCATAACAGACAAAGAGCCGGTCTGAGGTCCTGAAACACTGCGTCATGTCTACGTAAGCGCAGAGAGCGCGTACTGGACAGAGCAATGCCAAGGCTGGGTCTGCCTCCTCCAAAGGCAGCGCTTGCAGGTTCACTACCTGATCTCTGAAGGGAGTGGTAGGAACCTTGGGCACATATCCAGGCCGGGGTCTCAGGATCACGTGAGAGTTAGCCGGCCCGAATTCTAGGCACGCTTCGTCAACCGAAAATGCCTGCAGGTCCCCGACCCTCTTAAGAGAGGCCAATGCGGTCAGCAGAGCCGTCTTCATCGACAGAAACTTAATATCGACCGACCGCAAAGGCTCAAAGGGAGGCCTCTGCAGAGCACACAAGACTACTGAGAGGTCCCAAGAGGGAACGAGAGGAGAGCGAGGAGGATTCAGTCTCCTCGCCCCCCTCAGGAACCTGATGATCAGGTCGTGCTGACTTACCTTTTTGTCTCCCAAGAGGTCGTGATGGGCAGATATTGCAGCCACATAAACTTTCAGGGTGGAGGGAGACAGCCTTCGCTCCAGCCCCTCTTGGAGAGACTCAAGCACGGACCCGATCGGGCATTTCCTGGGGTCTTCTTGGCGGGAAGAGCACCAGGTGACGAAGAGGTTCCACTTCAACACATAGAGGTGTCGTGTAGACTTTGCCCTAGCGGAAGTGATGGTGGCGGCCACCGTAGGTGGCAGGCCACTCAAACCTGCCGCGCCCCGTCCAGAAGCCACACGTGGAGCTTCCAGAGATCTGGACGCGGGTGCCATAGGGTGCCCCGTCTCTGAGAGAGGAGGTCCGGTCTCAGAGGGATAGGCCAGGGAGGGGCTGTCGCAAGGAGTAGCAGTTCTGAGAACCAGGTCTGGCCGTGCCAATACGGGGCGACCAACATGACCTGCTCCTTGTCCTCCCTGATCTTGCACAGTACACGTGCGAGAAGGCTCACTGGGGGAAACGCATATAAGCGTAGGCCCTGGGGCCAGCTGTGCGCCAGTGCATCCGTGCCGAGCATGCCCTCGGTCAGGGAATAGTACAGGCTGCAGTGGGAAGGGTCGTGGGAGGCAAACAGATCTACCTGTGCGTCGCCGAACTGTTCCCAAATCAGCTGGACTGTCTGGGGATGGAGTCTCCATTCTCCAGGAAGTGGCTGAATCCGTGAGAGCTCGTCGGCTGCACGGTTCAGTTCTCCCAGGATGTGGATAGCACGAAGGGACCTCAAGTGCTCTGACTCCATAAAACGAGATGGCGGGCGAGTTGAGACATACGGCGGGAGCGTAGACCGCCCTGGTGGTTGATGTACGCTACAGTGGCCGTGTTGTCTGTCCGGACAAGTACGTGTTGACCCCTCAGCAACGCTCGGAAGCGGTGCAGGGCGAACCGTACTGCCAGCAACTCGAGGCAATTGACATGCAGAAGGCGCTGGGGTCCTGTCCAGGAGCCCGCGGCTGCTTGTCCATTGCACATGGCACCCCAGCCCGTGGAGGAGGCATCCGTTGATACAACAACATGCCTGGAAACTCGTTCTAAGGACACGCCGGTCCGTAGAAAACTGAGGTTCGACCACGGAGTGAGTGTCTGTAAGCAGGCCCGGGTTACTTGGACCCGGAGCGTGCCAAACCGCCATGCCCATCTCGGGACTCGATCACGAAGCCAGTGCTGAAGCGGTCTCATATGTAGCAATCCGAGCGGCGTCACCGCGGCTGCAGATGCCATATGCCCCAGGAGCCTCTGAAAGTGTTTCAGTGGAACCGCACTCTTGCTCTCGATTTGCTTACGGAGGCAAGTCAGCAGAGACTGCGCGTGCTCGCTCGTAAGCTGCGCGCACATGGCGACCGAGTCGATCTCCATACCGAGAAAAGAGATCCTCTGCACGGGGCAGAGTTTGCTCTTCTCCCAGTTGACCCGAAGGCCCAGACAGGCTAAGTGGTGGAGAACCAGATCTCTGTGTTCGCAAACCTGCTCTCGAGAGTGACTCATTATGAGCCAGTCGTCGAGGTAGTTCAGGATGCGAACCCCGTGCTGCCGTAGGGGCGCAAGGGCTGCCTCGGCAATCTTCGTAAAGACGCGAGGGGACAGAGATAGCCCGAATGGGAGGACCGCGTACTGGTATGCCCACCCCTCGAAAGCAAACCGTAGGAACGGTCTGTGTTGAGGTAGGAAGGAGACATGAAAGTAGGCGTCCTTCAGGTCAATCGCTGCAAACCAATTGCCGGGACGAACGCATTCGAAAAGGTGTTTCGCTGTCAACATCTTGAACGGAAGCCTGGGTAGGTAACGGTTCAAGATGCGCAGGTCCAGGATTGGTCTTAACCCACCGGTCTTTTTGGGTACAATGAAGTAGGGGCTGTAAAACCCGGACTTCATCTCGGCTGGAGGGACAGGCTCGATCGCACCCTTCGCCAGTAGGGTGGCAACCTCCGCTCGCATGACAGGGGCATTGGCCCCGACCATAGTAAGCGGACTCCCCGGAAGCAGGGAGGAGCCTGCGCGAACTGAATCGCGTAGCCGCGCCTGATTGTCTTCGCGACCCAGCGGGACAGCCCTGGAATCTGAAGCCAGGCTCCCAGGAACTGCACCAGCGGGGTCATTCGGACTACAGACGTACCCGGTGTGGGGCAGCGATGCAGCATTACCGACCCGGACTAGGGAGGCTGTTGGGCGTCCCGGTGTGGGGGTGCGGTTAACGGCTGCGTCCTGACAGAGGAGACCAGGGAAGGACGCGCGTTCCACTGGGGTCTGCTCTGCCAGGAGGCTGGCGACAGAGAGGGATGCAAGTGGCGGCACCCGTGGGTGGCGCACACCGTCATCACCGGTCTCTGGGTCCTCAGAGACAGGAACATGAGTTCTTCCCAAGCGCTGCTAGCCCGGGGGCCAGCAGCGGAAGGATTTTCCCCCGGCCCTCCACCGGGGGAAGGAGAGGCCCTGCTACCATCCCCTGGGAAGAACTGGAACCCATCTCTGAGTTGTCCACCTCCAGCCTGGCGTTTAACCAGGCTGTAGAGCGGACTGGGCGTCATCCTGCAACCACCTCCACGGCGCGGCCCAGGTGAAGGCTGCTGCTGGGCCGGGCGGGAGGGGGGAGGGCGCCCTCGGCGGTAAGCGGGCTGAGGCGACTGAGCCGGCGGCTGGTGCAGCAGCTGGCCGCCGGGGCAGTACGTGTTACAGCCTCAGTCTGCTTTCGGGCGGCCGAGAACCGTTGGGCGCAGTTCCCAGGCGTACCGCCGAAGAGGCCAGCCTGGGATATGGGCGAGTTGAGGAGGCGGGCCCGCTCAACGTCCTCCACATCACCAGGTAAGGCCAGGTGTTCTCCCGGACCACAGCTGTGGACATCGCCCGACCCAGGGAGCGTGTGGCCACCTTCACCCCCCGGGGGGCGGGATCAGTTGCGGCACGCAGCTCATTGAAGAGCCCTGGGTCGGCTCCACCCTTGTGCATGTGCAAAGGGGCGGCGGCCTGCCCGTAGCTCTGCAGGACCACGCCACCGAAGTAGACGAGCCCACAGGCTTTGGGAGGGTGCTTAGGACAGCCACACCACGCCACGTCAAAGCCCTCTGTGGACACCGTAGTGCGCAACAGAGAGTTCAACAGTGGGGAGAGGGGGCCCCAGTGTACCCTTAGGCCGCGGCCCCATCAAGGGCAGAGAAGGCGGAGGAGGCCACCAAACGATCGCGGGAAGCACGGGGACTTCCGGGACCGCGTGATCTCCTCATGCACCCCGGGAGCGAAAGGCATTGGGGGCGGGGCCCAACAGCTGTCGGGTGCCGCCCCCAAAAACCAATTGCGCAACCACGAGCACTCGCGACTGGGCGGAGTTCCACACCAGCGCGAGACTCGCGGCTGCCCGAGATAACATGACTGTCAACTTTAGGTCGGATCAGGCAGCGCTGACACACCCGGAGGCGGAGCACAACTTAATCGTCATCCCCCAAGGGACTCCAGCCCACCTTGGGATGTGGCGATCGACATCTCACTGCTATCCGGAGCGTGAACTGAACGAACGAGGCGTCAGAGACGGGGAACGGGAACCGAGGTATGTATAATATATATATATATATATATATATATATATATATATATATATATATATATATATATATATATATATATATATATATCTTGTATCTTATACCTTTTGTACCCTTCTGTCATTGTATTCATCGTTTTTATTGTTAACAAAGAAACCACATCCATCCCCCACACTTTTGAAAAGCTTGCTACGCCTCTGGATGCCGCGACCGCGCAGAAAGAATGCACGCAGCGCAGACGCAGACGCGAACTGAGGGAAGAAATCCATTTGATCGCAGTTTAAATGAGAAATAATTGCAGTGCTCTGTTCAAACGCTATAGAGTTAGTATCGCTATAGTGTTAGAACAGGTGAATGTGGTTTACAGGTTTCATTGAGAGAATTATGTCACTTGTGAGCAGCAGTGAGTCGTGTTTGCGGAACGCAAAAGACATGACGTCATCATGTTTTAAAGAAGAGTGGCTTGGTTAAGTGGTGGAAATAACAGTTGACGGACACAGCACGGTAACAAAACAGACATTTATAGTCACATTTACCCACCACAAGTGTAGCGTGCAAACTCAAAACACCTCAGTAACACACATGAGTTTAAATAGATGTGTGTGTGGTTTGGGTTTCAGGGATGTTTAGATAAGAGTTCACTAGAGTTCAGATGTCCCCTTGAACATATTTAGCTATTAGATCTATTTATTACTTCAGTTTATATATATATATAATGTATAATATAATATATCAGTTTAAATACTTCAATTAGTTTGTATATTATAGGCTGTTATAATTATATTTTATTGTAAGCCTAATAAAGAATTCATCTCACAAGGGGATTGTTTAGGGATCCTTGCCATTAAAAAGTAAAACAAAATAAAAAATTAAATCTGATATAGAAAATCTTGGAAATTCATAAGCAATAAACAAACATAAGTTTGATGGTTTGATGCTAATCTTCCAAGAATTAACTGTGGTAAAAGCGAAGCAGTGCTGGTTGGAAAATGGGAAAGAGAAATACCATCACTCCCAAATGACTTAGGTTGGAAAAGAGATGGTTTATAATATTTGGGAGTGTTTTTAGGAGAGGACACAATTGTTCAAAAGAACTGGGAAGGAATAATTGAAAAAGTTAAAGGTCGTCTCATGAAGTGGAAATGGATTGTTAAAAATCATATAGAGGACGTTCTTAGATTATTAATAACTTAGTAGCCTCTTCTTTGAGGCATCGACTGGCTTGTATGGATCCACCTGTTTGGTTACTTACAAAGATTCAGTCTCTTTTAATAGATTTTTTTGGGGAAAGAATGCATTGGATTCCTCATAATGTCTTGTATTTGCCTAAAGAAGAAGGAGGGCAAGGACTTGTACATTTACAAAGTCGGACTGCAGCTTTTAGATTGCATTTTATCCAAAGTTTTATTGCTGGACCAGAAAATGTATGTTTGATGTATGATTTTAAGGACTGCTGAAGGATTATGTTTGGACAAATCATTGTTCTTGTTAGATCCCGGAAAAGTAAATACATCCAGGATGCCGGAGTTTTACAGAAAAATGTTGACGTATGCAACCTTTTTAACGTGAAAAGGGCTGACACTGCAATCTCTCTATTCTGGTTTATGAAAGAGCCATTGATCTATGGCTAACGTTTGGATGCGGAGCAATGACTGCAATATTAAAGCCAAAATTGTAACACTTGAATGTTCACGAAAACTGGCTGGACCAAGTTTGGAAATGTCAATGATGTTGCTAATTGTTTGAATGTTAAATCTGTTGCTGATTTGATGCTTCAAGGTTATTGTAAGGGGGAGTTAATCCCAGATGAAACAGACGTTTTTCCAAACTTGCTTCTTTCACCAAAGTTTTTAAAATGTTTGTGTAAAAAAAATGTTTTGTTTTGATTTTATGTAAATAAAGATTTTTGAAAAATCAAAGAAAAAAATCTCTCTCTCTCTCGTGGTGTGTGTGTCTATTTTGATCTTGATATTTTAGAGTGTCACCCCCTCGCCCACTTCTTTTCTGCACAGTGGCTGATTTGTAGTTTCATATTTCCCATTCATTTCCTATGCCGGTCATTTTTGACTGTGAAGACTTTTTTGTTTCTTTAACATATCGACTCATGTCCATGATTTTTTGGTGTGCTCACATAGCTAATTCGACAAAAGTCACCAAGTGTCATCCCTTTCTGATGAAGCAAAAAAAAAAAAAACATAACATTTTGAAATAAGCTAAGAGGGTTAAAGGGATAGTTCAAAGAAAAATGAAAATCAGCCCATGATTTTTTCACCCTCAAGTCATCCTAGGTGTATATGACTTTCTTCTTTCAGACGAACACAATCAGAGTTATATTAATAAATGTCCTGGCTTTATAATGGCAGTGAATGGCATCACAAAATTTTGAAAAGAAGAAAGACTTGAGGGTGAGTAAATCATGGGGTGATTTTCATTTTTGGGAGAACTAACCCTTTAATACAAGGTGTAAACAGGGCCTCAGTTTCTCATTACATTTACTGTTGTTTTATCTTATCTTTTATCTTTTATCTTTATCTTTATCTTTTATCTTATTAAGGGTTCGATTCTAGAGGACTGCTTTGTGACGACCTTTTGCACTGTGTGCGTCTGGTGTCAGATGGCGAGACAGCTGAAGGCTCGACGGCAATCTCTAATGGTCATTAACACCACCGTGCACACGGTTCACCAGCAGCCACAAGCGGTCAATATGGGCTACCAGCCTCCGCATGCCATCAGATACCAGTGACCTCAGTGCATCTGAGCACATCTGCGCTCCTTTAACCTCAAGCTCCCCAAAGAGCAAAACCTGCTGTTTTGTTGAAGTTATGTAGTTGTCAGGGAAATCTGTTGAGATGTTATTTCTATATTCATAACTAGCCAAGCTGTTTAATGATAGCAATCATTTTTTCTGAACAAAATATTTAACTATAAAAGGTTTCTATATATTTTATTATATTGACAAATTTGGGTATACACCTGTTTAAGTAAATAAATTATATATTTCCTCACAAAACTGTTTGTTTCTTATGTGTGTGTTACACATACAAGAATATGAATTAAGAATGACAAGATATCATTCTTAATATAACATGCTAAAGCCAACATCTCCAGTGTTGATCACAACTATTGCTATGGTGCGCATCTTTCTTTTTCCCAGCCGGTGATTGGACTGTTGTAGCTTGTCCAAACACTTTCAACACAGTTGAGTTAACTTCAAAAAATAAAGCAACAAGCTGCAAAGCATTTTTGAGTTTACTCAACTTCAGTGGTTGAAGTTGTGCCAAATCATTTTTGAAAGTTCACTAAACTTATTTGATTAAGTTAATTACACCTTCCTCAGTAAGTTCATCTAACTAGTCCAACTCAAAGAAACAAGTAAGCACAACTACAGAGGTCCTTAAGTTCAGTAAACTCAAAAAAGCTTTGCAGCTGGTTGCTTTATTTCTTTTTAAGTTAACTCAACCTTTTATTTTTTACAAGTTGATTCAACTTTCTAATTCAACTTTCTCCAAATATCTCACCCAGGTACTTGTATAGCCCTCACATTAAGAATCCAAATGCAGGAAGTACAAACCATACTGTAAATACAACACAATACAAAATACATTTCCATCATTACAGAAATTATTTATTGACAATTCTGCAAAACAGCAAAAAAAATTTGCATGAGGTACATGTATTTTAATATGAGTTATATTAAAAAATGTCCTGGCTCTTCCAAGATTTATAATGGCAGTGAATGGTTGTGTCATTTTTTAAGTCGATAAAAGTGCATCTATCCATCATATAACTGCTCCACATGGCTCCGGGGGGTTAACAAAGGCCTTCTGAAGTGAAGTGGTGCGTTTGTGTAAGAAAAATATCCATATTTAAAACTTTAAAGACTAAAATAACTAGTTTCCGGCGGCCAGCGGTACGTAACCCTTGACGCATGCATATTGACAAACGCAGACTAAAATTTGAATTTTTAAAGAGAAATGGATTTCGATGTAAGAGAAGAGGGGCTTGAGTTGCCCAGCCGTATCCACGAGAGGCGTCAAAGCTTGCGATGCTCCTGTACATCGTGTCAGGGGTTACTCTTTGAGCGCAAGCCGACTTGCGTACCGCTGACCGCCGGAAGCTAATTATTTTACTCTTTAAAGTTTTAAATATGGATATTTTTCTTACACAAACGCGCCACTTCGCATCAGAAGGCCTTTATTTTTCTCTGAACTATTCCTTTAACCCTCAAACTTATTTCAAAATGTTATGTTTTTTTGTTTTTTTTTGCTTCAAAAACTCTTTCGGAGCTACTTCTCTCTGTTTATGTCTATGACGAGTCACGCCGCAGTTACGGTGCTATTCCGCATTGTCGCCGACTGACCTAAAATAGTCCCAATATAAACATTTATTATAGGTTTAACATGATTCAGGATAAGACAAAAACATGGCTTGGAAAATGGATTCATGATGTACTTGCTCAATATATACATTTCGTAAATTTTAAACGCAAAAAGTTACAAAGTGCATCTTTAAGTAGTAACGTTACTGTACTACGCGGACAATCTATCGATATACATTTTATATAATCTCCACAAAAATATCCTCCACCCAGCCTTAATCTAGCCATATTTTGATACACACCTTCAAATGTTAACAGATTGCCAACAAGCTGACTGATAACCACATGCTTATGAGTTTAGTCTTTTAACAGTTAACAAACAAGGTGTGCAATATAATTGTTGCTTAATTTAATTCATAAAGCTGAAAGAAAACGTACCTCAACCAGATGAAATCCAGTCCCTTCCACAGCGTGGTTGAAGTAGGAAACCCCGCGCAAGGTACAGCGACGACAGACTGCGCATGCGTGATGACGGGAAGCCATCAAGAAATCAAAACATTGAGTTTTCTCTACTGACTTGTTTGTGTTCAGTGGACACAATATTAGTAAACGTGCCGTGAAATTTTTTTTTATAAGTAAACTCAACATTGTGATAGATAAAATGATAAAAAGAACTTTAATTTTTGTCAGTCATATTTATTTATAAAGCACATTTAAAAACAACAGCTGTTGGCCAAAGTGCTATACAGAGTTTAAACAGTAATCATTAAAATTAGGACACAAAACACAGACAATGCACAAAAATATTACCACTGCACCTACTTATGAGGCTATGTATGTAAAGTGTAATTTTATTTAAAGTGGCAATTTTGTGGTGAACTGTCTCTTTAAGAATATTTAATATCCTCCGTTAGGGGGCAGTCGTGTAACAAGAAATCATTTCCTCCAGCTCTGAACCTGACGGCCCACAGAATTAAAATTAAAATATGAAATAACTGTACTATTTAAAACATTTTAAAACAAAAATTAAGTAAAATGATGAGATTTAAACATACTATTTTAATGCATTTATGCCAAGGATTTTAAGATTGAGATTTAAATTATTTTTATTATTGTCAAATTTAACCTTATTATGGATTTCATAGAAATTATATTCCACAGACCCCTCCTAATCCATAATTAGTATTTTATTATTTTACAACTTATGGTCAGCTGATGTCATTACCTACATTTTAATTTAAGCTGCAAGAATGTAAAAGTTTCAACACAAGGCTTATTTCTCTTCTCTTCGTACTATATTTTGATGTAATATGTTCTTTAAAAAGTCCCTGGTTAATGATGTATTCATACTGACCCATGACAGATTTATTGACATGTACACCTGCTTAAATATTGGGGACTGTCGTATTCAAAATACATGTAAAAGCAAATTTGCACTTGTGGTGCATTGCCATATCTGCACTCAATGGGCCACATTCATGAAACATTATGAATTTATGTAAAACATGAAAAACTATTATTGTTCAAATCCACGTAATGCTGCATTGGAGCCATTCTAAACGTATCCGCTGTCATGACACTCAGAGCCTTTTCTGTTTCGTCTTCTTCCTCGGCTGCGCTTTGACCTGAATGTCACTAGCTGGATTCACCACACAGCTCTTTCTGTAATAGTGATCCAGGAGTCTGTTCCACAGTTTACAGCATCTCAACAGGTCATTGTTACCTAAGAGATAACAAAATGGGAATATTACATGAGTGGTAGGCTATGTATGAGAATATACACCGATCAGGCACAACATTATATATCGTGTTGGTCTCCCTTTTGCTGCCAAAACAGCCCTGACCCGTTGAGGCGTGGACTCCACTAGACCCCTGAAGCTGTGCTCTGGTATCTGGCACCAAGATGTTAGCAGCAGATCCTTTAAGTCCTGTAAGTTGCGAGGTGGGGCCTCCATGGATCGGACTTGTTTGTCCAGCACATCCCACAGATGCTCGGTTGGATTGAGATCTGGGGAATTTGGAGGCCGAGTCAACTCCTCAAACTCGTTGTTGTGCTCCTCAAACCATTCCTGAAGCATTTTTGCTTTATGGCAGGAGCATTATCTGCTGAAAAAGCCACAGCCATTGGCCCTCCATGACCCTGTCACCGGTTCTCCACTGTTCCTTCCTTGGAGCACTTTTGATAGAGACTGACCACTGCAGACCGGGAACACCCCACAAGAGCTGCAGTTTTGGAGATGCTCTGACCCAGTCGTCTAGTCATCACAATTTGGCTCTTGTCAAACTCGCTCAAATCCTTACGCTTGCCCATTTTTCCTGCTTCTAACACATCAACTTTGAGGACAAAATGTTCACTTGCTGCCTAATATATCCCACCCACTAACAGGTGCCGTGATGACGAGATAATCAGTATTATTCACTTCACCTGTCAGTGGTCATAATGATATGCCTGATCAGTGTATGTTGACGAACATTTGTGTGTGTGTGTGTGTGTGTGTGTGTGTGTGTGTGTGTGTGTGTGTGTGTGTGTGTGTGTGTGTGTGTGTGTGTGTGTGTGTGTGTGTGAATGTAAAATATATAGAAAACACAGTGACCATTATAGAAAATGCAGGCCCACTTTTGAAGCAAAATATACACAGAAAGAAGTCTGTTTGAAATGATAACAATTTGGTAATACTTTATTGTACAGTGTCCGTGTTACATGTATTTACCATAGTAATAACAGTAAATTATGCATAATTACATACAACTAACCCTAAATCAAACCCTTATCCTACCTGAACCCTATAGTAAGTGCATGCTGTTAATTAATATTACTCAGTACTTAAATATAGAAATACACTGTAACAATGACACCTTAAAATAAAGTATAACCAACCATTTTTAAAACAAAATTTGTCATCACGTTATGAGCATTCTTCACTGCTTACCCAGAATGCACAGTCCATCCTGTGCCCGAGTTATGGCAACATTGACCTGATTTGGGTCAGTGATGAATCCCAGTCTTTTTCCTAGTCGGGCCTTACTTGGTGTGTAGCTTTCTATGTCGGATACGGAGCAGGAACGAACAGTGGAGACGATCACATACGGCCACTCGCTTCCTGCACACAGCCATTTACACTCAAAGTGTTATGTTGCCCACACGTTAATCACAGAAACAAAGAGGATAAGAGTGGGAAAGACAACAAGTCTTGAACCCACATTAACCCCCAAAATCTGAATAAACTTTATTTTATACAGTCCTGTTAAAGTCTGCATTATAAAAGGCGCTTACACAGATACAAGGAAAACAAAAATAAACACTCATAATAAGATAATAAAGTCAAAGCTATCAATGAAAAAATGTTCAAGTCAATAAAGAGACTGAGCTTAAATTTAATTCTAAAATAATAACTCTAAAATGCAGAACTGAATTTAAAACTCAAGAATGATGCAGTCAGAATTACACACCTTGGCTTTTCATAATCGTGCAAACGGTGACATTTGTAATATCTCTCTTCTGCATTGTCTTTTTGATCTCTGACACCTGTGCGTTGTAAGGGGTCAGAATTGCAATATTCTGAGGTGCTACACATGCTTCTTTAATCAACAGATGCGCCACATTGACCTGGAAAATAACAAATAAATCACATGCAAGACAATATTGGCAATATATGAGCCCACGTTCTTGGCCCACAGAATATTTTGTTGTATGAATATCTGAACAAGTAATATATCAAAAGAATATCTGTGATTAAACAAACACACACACACACACACACAAAGTTTTATTCTAGATTCATGCATTCTTTTTTTTTTATCAACACTTGAATGTAAGTTTCATTAAAGCTGCACTATGTTCTAATTTTTCAATTAGTGATGGCAAAATGAGGCTTCCTGGACCACTGAGACTTCGCAGCCTGTGGGTGCGTTCCGTTCGACCGTAAGTGGACTGCGAAGTGGACTTCAGAGGGTATTCCGCCATCTTAAGTGAGATTCCAATCCAAAGGGAGCGAACATGTTCAGTCCGAAGGGTACTGCGAACGGCGCAGGGAAGAAGGGAACATCGATACATCACTTCACAGGAAGTAGAGAGTGAAAATCACCCAACTGTCTTTGTGCGTCGCATCCATCACCTGTCTGAACCTGAACTAATGATGGTGCAGAGCCGTTGGTTGGAATAGTTTTTAAACAGCTCTGCGATTAAGGAGTTTACATATGCATTTGAATATTCATAGTTATTATACAAACTAGAGTATTTATGAATTGTTATGGCAATAACTGTTATATTTGTATATTATATTTTATGAATATGTAAACAAATTAAAAGTGTTGAGAAGCATCCAAGGGCTGTCATGTTTTATATTTTACTTTATTTACCTCAGGAATGTTTACTGTGCAGCTGCACTTGGGAAAGAAAGCGCACGAGATGAGACGCTACAAAAACCATTAAGAATAGCCTACATAGTTAACCAAATCAAAGTATTTTCATATTGAATGACAGGTGCAGCTTCAAATCTGTTCATAGTCAATACAGGTTATAAGTAAACTAATAAAACTAATGCACAATATTTTGATTATATGTTTTAGCCTACTGTGTGTTTTGTAAATGTATGCTTATTATATGGTTTTCAATTTGAAAGTAAAGTAAATTACAATATTAATTTATGTCATAATCTGCACCTGTCGTTGCCTTTCTTTGATGACGTTGCAGGGCGTTCCAAATGAGCGATTATTGTCAGCGAAGTCCACTTCAACTGATATACCGTGCTCAGGGAGTAGGGAGCAGTGAACAGTGCGTAGGGACCCTGTCGAATGGAAAGCACCCTGTTGCTTCACCAAAAGGTTAATTACCCCGAAGCTTCATTAATCATTTCTCACTAGTGACACCTAGCTACTGTGCAAAGAAATAGCAGATAAATCCGTTAATCCTGAGCCAATGACCTGAGCAGAAATTGCCTGGGTATAAAATAAAATATGTATCTTTCTCTATCTGACTTTACTTGCACAAAGAAAACTGTCAGACACACTGTTAATTAATTATTTACTTATACTGTGATCAACCGTGCTTTCCAGCAGATGCCAAAGGACACCTAATAATAGAGGAAAACTCTATTAGAGAATAACTATCAGACCTAAAATAGTAATAATGTAGTAAAATAGCTAAATGTAATAATATATAGCCCTAACACAATAATGACAATGACACAACTCTATAACTCTCTGACACTGACACTCACACTTCTACTACTCTTGACACTTCTCTAAAAAACGCCACAACAAACACAAGGAACTGATGACGTATTCAACACAAACCGAGGCCTCATTTATCATTGGTGGTCACATGATTTCTCCGTTGACAACACAAGCCTTGAATCGGGGCTTCATCTGGCACGCCCATTTTTTCTCGACACAAGCTCAGACGCCTCGATTCAACATCACTATTAACAATCGCTCCAGCGGTTCCTCAGCTCCACAACACTCGGTCCTGCTCTGCTTCATACTACAGTAATGTTAATAATCACATCCATCAACATGATTTCTGCCCGAGTCCTGTCCCGATTATTTTCCACCGGCTGTGAGGTGAAGACCACATGTCCCAAGATTCTGCGCTCAAACGTGGGCGTCATCAAACTACGCCTTTGTTTTGAACAGGCGACCTCTAGCGGACGGAAAAGTTACATAGTGCCACTTCAACAAAAGCAACATTATGAGAAAAAAGCTGAGAAAATCGAGTTTTTGTCAAAGTTTACGACTGGATCTGATTCAGAACGATGATCGAAAACACAGATGGACAAGATGGAGTCCATCAACACCCCAAAGCTTCACAGTCCTATAGCTCATCCTGGGTCGACATTTCATTCAGTAACATTAGGCAGTTTTGATTTATATGATGTTTAATGTTGATGATCGTGTTATTTTACGTGTGCATCTGCCAACATATGATATCGCTTGTTTCTGCTTCTTCTTCTTCACGTCTTTTGATCGGGAAATTCTGTACTCTTTCAGAAGATGCGTCATAGCGCCCACTACAGTATAACAAAGAAAACACAGAAAGCTGGAAATTTCCTTCAATGGTGGGGAAAGAGTTACCTAACTTAGGATCAAATTGCTTCCTTCATGATTCATTAAATCAACACACAAGTAGGATCTTAATGAAATTTCTGACAAATGAAAAAAATTCTGACAGCTTACAGCCTGCTCTGCCTCCTCAGCGTTGGCCATTGAGTTCTCGTTGCCCTTTTCTGTAGATACCACTAAACTGACTTCTTCTCCTTCGACATGGCCAAACAAGATCGGCGTTGGCAATCCGTACTTGTTAAGAAGGCAGGGGGGTCCTCGTTTAGCTCCGGTTTTCAGTTTGCCCTCATAAAACTCTTCCGAAGGAAACCTGCAAATTTCTTCATGCTAACATACATGTGCATTTGTTAAATGCCGAAGCAAAATTAAAACGTTTTGTACGGATTCTGTCGATTGTTTCTTACCATTCTGTACTGAGTGTCCAACATTATGGCCAGATCCATGTAGCGTTCAAACAGAGACTGCTGCATGCCCATCTTTTTCACAAGGGCACACTGCACTATTGGCCGTATCTGTTTGTGGTCCCCTAGCAAAACAATCTGTAAAACAAACCGGTGAGACAATGCATTTTCAGTCGATGTGAAGATGCACTAGTCTTCCACTAATGTGCCCATATACACATTTAGAATGGTGTACTGCTTACTAAAAGTGCATAGTATGTACTGTTTACTGCCAACTAGTTTTAAAAAATATTGTGTGAAAAAGCATGTGGCTATCAGGACGCGGCCGAGGGACTATGAGAACAGGGTGTGATTGACAATGAGCGAGGACCAGGCCTGGACTTTTACGTTATGTTGTGTTTATGTTTTATTATGTGTGTGCAGCAGTCGTTTTTTATTTCCATTTGGTGTTTATTTGCTTTATAATTTATTAAAGTGTTTAAACATTCGCCGGTTCCCGCCTCTTCTTCCCATAACAACAAACTGTGTTACAAAGCATTATGCATTATGCAAGGATAAATGGTAAAACTTTACAATAGGGGTACACTAATCTGCATTAGTTCATGCTTAACTAATGCACAGATAATCATGAGTTAATGTATGACTCATGAAGAACTAAACCATTTATTAATGATTACTGCATCAGCAGATGAACATTATGTATGATTAAAAGATTAAGTAATATATGAATTGCTATTAGTTAAATGTGTCATTGTGTTTTAATTCCCTAATAACATATTATATTAACTAATAATGTAAATTAATGTGTTAATTACAATGTAAAAAATGATGTCTACCCTCAGCAAATATTGCTCATTAAAATAAACGTCTTGGTTACGTATGTAACCCTCGTTCCCTGATAGGGGTTTCGCTTCGAAGCCAATCATCTTCGAGAATTTAACAACGCCCAATGGCAGTGCCAATGCCATGGGCATGCAGAATTTGCATGCGTAACTCAGCCCCACCTCGTGGGTATATAAGGAAGTACGCTGGCAACATCGCATTATGTTACTGCTGCGGAGCCAAGACTGAACTCCGCGTTCCAGCAGCACAGCTAATGTGGCAATGGAACGTACATCTCCGTTCCCTCATCAGGGAACGAGGGTTACATACGTAACCAAGACGTACGTTAGTGACTAACGAATGGGGGTTCCAATATAACAACGCCACTCAGCTGTCTTCCAGTGCCCTGCATAAGTGTGAGATCCCTGCTGTATATGGCCGAAGGACTCCCACTTATCACAGGAATACCAAGGTACACTGGGAAGCATATCCCAGTGGAGAAATGCCAGAGTGCCTACCCGGAGGGAGGACTTAGAGAGTACACATATGACCCGCTAAGGGCTGCATATGGAAGAAATCTAGGGTACCAACCGAAGGTGGATTTTTAACCCTAGGGGTGGCAGGGGCTTGCCAAGGGAAAGACACCTGCTCACTGAGGAGGCTTATGGTGGAAATACTCGTGTGGGGGTTGCCGGAGGGGAACCATGCACACGTGGCACCTGGCCGGACATGAGGGTCTAGGCCCGAAGGGGCAGACTGAACTGGTGTCGGCGTCAACAGTGCTGGAGGAACTCAGGGCTCTCGGGGAGCTCAACTGAGGAAAATATCGCACGTATCCAGTCCGTGGAGTGGAATGGCGAGCAAGCGAAGACACCTGAGCCTGGTCCATTACCGGCCACTAGTAGAGGCGAGTACATAGCCGGACACTGGCTCCACTCAGAGATTGTAGAATCTGGCGAATGTGTTAGGTGTCGCCCAGCCTGCAGCTCTGCAGATGTCTGTTAGCGAGGTGCCATGCACTAGAGCCCAAGAGGAGGCCACACTCCGGATGGAGTGTGCCCTCACACCAAGGGGACATGGTCGACCTTGCTGCTGGTAAGCCAAAACAATGGTGTCCACTAACCAGTGAGACAACCTCTGCTTTGAGAGAGCTCTTCCCTTCCGCTCTTCACCATAACAGACAAAGAGCTGGTCTGAGGTCCTGAAACACTGCGTCATGTCTACGTAAGCGCTGAGAGCGCGTACTGGACAGAGCAATGCCAAGGCTGGGTCTGCCTCCTCCAAAGGCAGCGCTTGCAGGTTCACCACCTGGTCTCTAAACGGGGTGGTAGGAACCTTGGGCACATATCCAGGCCGGGGTCTCAGGATCACGTGAGAGTTAGCCGGCCCGAATTCTAGGCTCGCATCGTCAACCGAAAATGCCTGCAGGTCCCCGACCCTATTAACGGAGGCCAATGCAGTCAGCAGAGCCGTCTTCATTGACAGGAACTTAATATCAACCGACCGCAAAGGCTCAAAGGGAGGCCTCTGCAGAGCACTTAAGACTACTGAGAGGTCCCAAGAGGGAACGAGAGGAGAGCGAGGAGGATTCAGTCTCCTCGCCCCCCTCAGGAACCTGATGATCAGGTCGTGCTGACTTACCTTTTTGTCCCCCAAGAGATCGTGGTGGGCAGATATTGCAGCCACATACACTTTAAGGGTGGAGGGAGACAGCCTTCGCTCCAACCCCTCTTGGAGGAACGAGAGCACGGACCCAATCGGGCATTTCCAGGGGTCTTCTTGGCGGGAAGAGCACCAGGTGACGAAGAGGTTCCACTTCAAGGCATAGGCATGTCGAGTAGACTCTGCCCTAGCGGAAGTGATGGTGGCGACCACCGTAGGACGCTGGACGCGGGTGCCATAGGGTGCCCCGTCTCTGAGTAAGGAGGTCCGGTCTCAGAGGAATAGGCCAGGGAGGGGCTGTCGCAAGGAGTAGCAGTTCTGAAAACCAGGTCTGGCCATGCCAATACGGGGCGACCAACATGACCTGCTCCTTGTCCTCCCTGATCTTGCACAGTACTCGTGCGAGAAGGCTCACTGGGGGGAACGCATATAAGCGTAGGCCCCCCGGCTGTCAGCTGTGCGCCAGTGCATCCGTGCCGAGCGTGCCCTCGGTCAGGGAAAAATACAGGCTGCAATGGGAAGAGTCGTGGGAGGCAAACAGATCTACCTGTGCGTCGCCGAACTGTTCCCAAATCAGCTGGACCGTCTGGGGATGGAGTCTCCATTCTCCAGGAAGTGGCTGAAGCCGTGAGAGCTCCTCGGCTGCACGGTTCAGTTCTCCTGGGATGTGGATAGCATGAAGGGACCTCAGGTGCTTCTGACTCCATAAAACGAGATGGCGGGCGAGTTGAGACATACGGCGGGAGCGTAGACCGCCCTGGTGGTTGATGTACGCTACTGGCCGTGTTGTCTGTCCAGACTAGTACGTGTTGACCCCTCAGCAACGCTCGAAAGCGGTGCAGGGCGAACCGTACTGCCAGCAACTTGAGGCAATAGACATGCAGAAGGCGCTGGGGTCCTGTCCAGGAGCCCGGTGGCTGCTCGTCCATTGCACATGGCACCCCAGCCCGTGGTGGAGGCATCTGTTGATACAACAACATGCCTGGAAACTCGTTCTAAGGACACTCCAGTCCGTAGAAACTGAGGTTCGACCACGGGGTGAGAGTCTGTGAGCAGGCCCGAGTCACTTGAACCCGGAGCGTGCCAGACCGCCATGCCCATCTCGGGACTCGATCGCGTAGCCAATGCTGAAGCGGTCTCATATGTAGCAATCCGAGCGGCGTCACCGCGGTTACAGATGCCATATGCCCCAGGAGCCTCTGAAATAGTTTCAGTGGAACCGCACTCTTGCTCTCGATTTGACGGAGGCTGCGCGCACATGGCGACCGAGTCGATATCCATACCGAGAAAAGAGATCCTCTGCGCGGGGCAAAGTTTGCTCTTCTCCCAGTTGACCCGAGGGCCCAGACAGGCTAAGTGATGGAGCACTAGATCTCTGTGTTCGCAAACCTGCACCCGAGAGTGACTCATTATGAGCCAGTCGTCGAGGTAGTTCAGGATGCGAACCCCGTGCTGCCGGAGAGGCGCAAGGGCTGCCTCGAAAATCTTCGTAAAGACGCGAGGGGACAGAGATAGCCCGAATGTGAGGACCGCGTACTGATATGCCCGCCCCTCGAAAGCAAACCGTAGGGACGGTCTGTGGTGAGGTAGGAGGAGACATGGAAGTAGGCATCCTTCAGGTCGACCGCTGCAAACCAATCTACTGGACGAACGCATTCGAGAAGGCGTTCGCCGCCAACATCCTGAGCTGAAGCCTATGAAGGGATCGGCTAGGACGGGAGGGGGGAGGGCGCCCTCGGCTGTGAGCGGACTGAGGCGACTGAGCCGGCGGCTGGTGCAGCAGAACCCCCCCCCCACATCACCAGGTAAGGCCAAGTGTTTCTCCCGGACCACAGCTGTGGACATCGCCCGACCGAGGGAGCGTGTGGCCACCTTCAGTAGCGGGATCAGTAGCGGCACGCAGCTCATAGAAGAGCCCTGGGTCGGCTCCACCCTTGTGCATGTGCAAAGGGGCGGCGGCCTGCCCCGTAGCTCTGCAGGACCACACCACCGAAGTAGACGAGCCCACAGGCTTTGGGAGGGTGCTAAGGACAGCCACGCCACGTCAAAGCCCTCTGTGGACACCGTAGTGCGCAACAGAGAGTTCAACAGTAGGGGGGGGGCCCAGTGTACCCTAGGCCGCGGCGCCATGAAGGGCAGAGAACAAATGGTACTCAGTCTGTTCACGAACCGTTTGCCCAGGCTGTGGATTACAGGTGATGTTGTAAATATGGTTCAGTTTCATGCACACACCGATCGTTTCATAGTTTATAGTCATGTGCCTCAACAAACCTTTGCCAATCGTTAACTAATGATTCATTAAAGCAGACAACTGAAAGTTGAAATGCATGGCTTTGACTTGGGCTGGGCGATATATCGCATGACATTGTTAGGCGCATCTCGTCAGTAAAGCCGTTTCCTTGATTAGTAGTAAATCGCCATCACCTACTTTTCAGATGGAGCGGCATTTACTACACAGAGCCGTAGTTCACTGACAAGTTGAGCCATATCGCATTAATTATCGCGGACGTATCGCCGTATGAACTACGGCTCTGTGTAGTAAATGCCGCTCTATCTGAAAGCAGGTGATGGCGATTTACTACTAATCAAGGAACCGGCTTTACTGACGAGATGCGCCTAACAATGTCATGCGATATATCGCCCAGCCCTAGCTTTGACCCATTGTGGTAATTAACACATTCATTTACATTATTAGTTAATATAATGTTATTAGGGAATTAAAACACAATGACACATTTAACTAATAGCAATTCATATATTACTTAATCTATTAATGATACATGATGTTCATTAGTTGCTGATGCAGTAATCATTAATAAATGGTTTAGTTCTTCATGAGTCATACATTAACTCATGATTATCTGTGCATTAGTTAAGCATGAATTAATGCAGATTAGTGCACCCGTATTGTAAAGTGTTACCGTTGTGTTAAAATACTGCATTATTGCCAGATAACCTAATTATATGCATCCTTAACTCTTGAATCTCGAAAATAAAAACAGTTTTGAGTGAAGAAAGACATTTTGTGGATGATATTTCAGACAGGAAACTATAAAGCAGTGTGCATTGTGCATAATAAAAAAAACACTATATAGGGAATGAAATTGTTTGCAAAACATTTGGACAGAATGTCCTAAGTGCACCTTTTTTAGGGAACGGGTCAATTTTGGACAGACTTAGAGACAACCTCTTGCAAATCGCAATTCTCTTCCACCTGCCAGAATCTGTTGTGTCTTTTGTTTAGTTTAAAAACAGAAACTGATGACAATGATGTCATCCCCGAGCTCACCTGCTGAGGATTGTAGGAAACTAAAGGGATGAAGGCCTCGGGCTCCGTTGCCATGGCACATTCATCAATGAGTATCTGCCGGAAATCCATGATCTCCCGGATCTCGGGTTTCAATGCTGAGGCGCAGGTGCACAGAACTACATCATACTTCCTGATCTCATGCTGATGAGCTTCCTTCAAAGTTTTCCTGTAGCTGCAAAGACATATTTTGTAAGTTATACCAACTACTGATTTGTTTGCTCCACCCAAACTCAGGGGGGGAAAACTGTATCAAATTACCAAAGTAAAGTTTCTTAATTCAACTGCACTAGCACAGCACATTTTTTGGACACATCAGATTCTGTCTTATTATGCTTATTCGGTCTTCATGCTTCCTGTCTGAACTCAGCAACTCAACTCTGCACTGATGGACTTGTCCTGGACAAGGATTGAGAAACACTGCACTTTAAAGAAATTGTTCTCATACACTTGCCATTCAGATCTGCACCAAAAAAAAAAAAGAAAACCTTTACTTAACATGGACGTTTATCATCATTGAGATGCTAGAAAGCATGAAAAAAATACACATATAAATTTTAAATAGGCAAATGCTTAAGAGTCTATGATTGGATCATCAACTTTTTTTTTTTTTTTTTTGGCTGGGCAGTGCATCTTCCTAGTCACCTCTGTTTCACATTTGTGTAATCATGACTTGCAATCCTACAGATTAGTTCATTCATATTACTGGATGTATTACACTGATTTATATTTCACTGGAGCATTGTTTTTTTAAATGGCCTCATGGTGGCAGTAAATACAAGAACAGTCTCTCTAAAAGCATAAGCTCTACCAACATACATGATAAATCTTACTCATCTATTTCATCCTCTGTTAAGCTCCCATCCAAGGATTTTATTTCTTCTGAAAAAGGATTTTCAGGTTCACGGACAAGGTACATCAGAGTAATATCCCTGCAACAGAATTAGAAGTTGAATGGGTTTATTCACACACTATTTGTTGTAATTTCTGTAATGTACAATACTTACCCATGTGTTGTAATGAGGTCATGTGACAACACTATATCATACTACTTTTACCATTGCCTTTTCCAGTAACCGTTTCATAGTGCTGAGGCTGCTCAGGGTTACAAATGATTTGCACTTATCATCTGATCGTGGTTGTATCTCTCTGTTAGTGTGACTGGGTCTTGCTTCATTTGATACTATCAACCACACCATTTTTTTTAATAGACCATAAAATTATATTTGTATTATTGGAATTGCAGTGCATAATCTAATTGTAATCAGGATGTCATAACGTGCTCTTCCTGTGATATTATCACTTGACGCCTAAGACGCAAGTCCGTGCTGCAATTAATAACATTCACGTTCAATCCTCCAATCAATAACTAATGGATACAACTTTTAATAATCTATACCACACATATAAGAGTTATCTATTTAGGGTATTTAAAGGGGTCTAGCATCACCAAATGGAATAATACAAATGATATCAAACACCTTAACATTTGTGCACAAGGGCATTGGCTTGTTTTTCCCCTGCCATTTCTGTCCAAACAGGAAGCTCTTACCTGAGCTCCTCCTTTGGTTTTTCATCGCGGAAGGATCTACGGCAAAGCTTCAGGTTACTGCCCGGATATGGAAATTCACGCATTTCCATCTGATCACAGTAGATTCTCAAAGGCTTTAGGACTCCCCTGAGTTTTAGCAACTGCTCTGGGAAACAAGATCAATGGGTAATGTGAGTACAGACTGTTATAGAGCCTGAAACATACTCTATGCATGCATGTAAATGCCAATACTTCACACAAGTTTGATTTTACTCTGCATTGCATTCTGAAAAGAGTCAGAACGCAGTTCATAAAAGTAAACCGTCTTCTTTCATGCTGTTTTGTTTTTTGTACATACAGCACACATTCCTCAATTGTCCACATGTTTATAGCTAGCAACCTGTATAACAGCACAATCACTGGCACAGACATTTGATTATTATGCTATAATTCCCTTGAAAATCAATGCATTTGCTAAACATTTGCACGCTTCCATACTGTATGCTTCTGGCCTTATAAAAACTCGATAGTGCTACATTTGTGTTCATAATCAGACTAGGGTCTGCTATCTATAAAAAAAGACCACCACACAACTCACCTGCAACAATGTCCACAGACTTGTTCGAAGGTCCACAGTACAGGATGGCAGGCTTTTTGGGGGGTTTCTGATCAGGGGTTGACTTGGAAAAGTCGGAAGAGGCCAGAAAGTCTTTGTTCTTCTTGAAAAACTGGTAAACAATGTGAATACCAACCACAGTTTTCCCTGTACCTGTGGATGAAAAAATGTATGGTGTGGCACATGAGTACACTGTAGGATTGAAAATGAACAAAGACATTTGCTTTACTGTCAAGTCAAGTCAACTTTATTTATATAGCGCTTTTTACAATGCAGATTGTTTCAAAGCAGCTTCACAGTGTTAAACAGGAAAACAATAGAATTTGATTCGGCTGTACAGCCGCTCTGGGGAAAACGGTGATGTCATCCGCTGTAATTATCATACAGTGACAATATGGGCAGATCAGTAATTTAGTTGATGTATTTAATTTAGTTTAGTAATGAAATTTATTTGGATATTTAGTTGAAAATTTAAGTGTCCCCAACTGTCCCCAGCAAGCCAAGCCAAAGGCGACAGTGGCAAGGAACCAAAACCCCATCAGGTGACCTAATGGAGAAAAATAAACCTTTGGAGAAACCAGGCTCAGTCAGGCTGCCATTTCTCCTCTGGCCAATTAACAAACAGTGTATGATTATTATTCTGGCAACTTTACAGGTCAGGGGTCATATTAGATCGGAATATTAGAAAGATCGGAGACATCACGCCGGAGACTTAAACCCCCATCTTTCTTACCACAAGGGCCATTTGGAATTTCTAAAGACAGAGGTGTTGATAGTCCTCAAGGCCTGTAGGCCAAAATGTGTGTCACGTCTTTAGTACAGTGAGGAAAGTTGTAATTATCTGAATGGTCAGTTTGAATGTCTCACGTTTGGGTTTTGGTCACATGATCAAGGAAGGGAAAAAAGAAGATTATAACTGTTGCTCTCGCTCTGTTATTCTCTGGCTATCTCTCTTCTTGTGGCCTGCTCTCTGGCTCTTCTTTTCACTGGAGCTTCTTCTTGCTCTCTTCTCTTTTCTAAAGCCTCTCTCTCTCTCCTTCTATCCCTCGGGTAACATTTTATAAATGTGCTGGGTACCATTAATGATATATGATGTGCTAACTAGTTTTGATTCGGTATTGACTTTGAAGTGCTACCTCTAGAATATCGTCACACTATAGCAATGCTCTCCCACATATTTTGCTATTGTAACTGCGCTTATTTCCGTCGTTGGTATAAGTAGCAGTGGGAGGTAATAGACAAGAAATGTACAGTTTTCTATCATCTAGCTGATAACGTTTCTTTAGTCATTCGGCAACCCTGCAGCCTGAATCACTGTGGGCGAACCACCTTTACAGATAAGGCACGCCCAATCGTCCCAATCGTTTCCACAATAAGTTGCTGTCCGGGCTGGTGAAGTAACAAATGTGTTTCGAGTTTTTAACAATTGAAGTTCTTTTCAACTTTACTCAGCGTTATAAAATGCAGCTGTCCTGTTTGAAGGGTAAAAACTGCGAAATGGCGCGCAAACACATCCATTTAGCATGTGTTTTCAAAGGAAAACAATTCAAAAACAGCATGTATTGGTTACTGATACTGACTGAGAAACCGTACCAACTTCCAAATAATTTAGTGCACTGCAAACCCCTTTGGTGAAAATAATCGACTCAAAAGAACAAATCATTTAGATTGAATTGTTATTGATTTGAATGATTCATAGCTATCACTAGTTTCGAATAGACGACAGAAATACTGGAGGACACACACATTAGCCACGTTTCCACCGCAGGAACTTTCCCCAGGAACTTTGGGGTGGTACTCTGTGTGTTTCGACCGCAGGAACCAGGGTCTAAATGAATTTACGGGTAAATATTTCCCCCTCCGAACGGCCCCTCTCCAGAGGTGGTACTTTTTCAAAGTTCCGGGACTTTGGGGGTGGGACTTGGCCGCTGAACATGCTGATTGGATGAGCTCACGCGAGGTTCGTTCTGCGTTCAGTAAATATTTTTAGTCTCGCTCTTTCTGTCCGATGGCACGCGTTCGTCTCAGCCATCTCACTGTCAATGTCCATAATAGCTGATTAAAACATACGTTGTCTTATTTTAAATCTAGCTTTACGAGCTTTCAGAATGCGCTTTAGTATACGTGCTCATCTCTTTTCCGCCGTTTTGTTAATTACATCTTTAGTAAACCAATGTAACCAGCAAAAGCAGTGCTGCTTGCATCTCCTCCACTTGTTATTGTTGCAGACAGTGTCGCACAAAAATGATTACTGTCCGTCACTGACTGGGAGGAGCAGTTGCGCGCTGTCCTACATCACCGGACTTATTTGCCTAATCTTCATGGTACTTTAGACCGCTGTGGAAATGCAGACAGTAGCTGGTCTGGGGGTAAAAAAGTTCCTGTAAAAAAAGTTCTTGGTACAAATTGTTCTGGGTAATTTTGGTGGAAACGGGGCAATAGTACACTATTTCAGTACCTGGAGGGCCCTGAATCACAGTAAAAGGTTTCTTCATAGCTTCCTCAACAGCTTCCTGCTGGCTCTCATTCAGAAGTGGCAGGTTCAGGCTCTCGTCCACATCGTACAAGCTGATATTTTCTATATCGGCATCTAATACAACACAAAAAGGTTTTTACCACATTAACACATACATGAGATATTCATAGACCTGGGAAATGGCCACAAATTAAGAATTCGTTCCCATGCCTTAATAATTTGTTCCTCGTTTTAGGTGAATTGTGGCCATGTTGGATTAATTTGTTGCCTGGAACAAATTAATAAAACATGGCCACAAAATAATGTCATGGGAACTAATTATCTTACATGATATGCATTTTTTTCCCTCCTGTCATGTGCAGGGCTCCATTCATACACCTTAGATACTTAGACGCTGTCTTTTGGGCAGAGATAATTAATGGTCTGTGTGGCACTATTCAAACGAGTAGTGCTGTTTCGCTTTTGCTGCATTTAATGTCTCTCTTATGCAACGTAAAAGGCAGTGCATATCAGTTACAGTGCATCCGGAAAGTATTCACAGCTCTTCACTTTTCCCACATTTTGTTATGTTACAGCCTTATTCCAAAATTGATTAAATTCATTATTTTGTTTCCTTAATTCTACAAACAATACCCCATAATGACAACGTGAAAAAACAAAAAAAATTAAGTACAGTACATAAGTATTTACAGCCTTTGTCATGACATTCAAAATTTAGCTCAGGTGCTCCTGTTTCCACTGATCATCCTTGAGATGTTTCTGCAACTTGAAGTCCACCTGTGGTAAATTCAGTTGATTGGACATGATTTGGAAAGGCACACACCTGTCTATATAAGGTCCCACAGTTAACAGTGCATGTCAGAGCACAAACCAAGCCATGAAGTTCAAGGAATTGTCTGTAGACCTCAGAGACAGGATTGTATCAAGACACAGATCTGGGGAAGGGTACAGAGAAAATTCTGTAGCATTGAAGGTCCCAATGAGCACACTGGCCTCCATCATCCGTAAATGGAAGAAGTTTGGAACCACCAGGACTCTTCCTAGAGCCTTAGTCAGGGAGGTGACCAAGAACACGATGGTCACTCTGACAGAGCTCCAGCGTTTCTCTGTGGAGAGAGGAGAACCTTCCAGAAGAACATCGATCTCTGCAGTACTCCACCAATCAGGCCTGTATGTTAGAGTGGCCAGACAGGACATGACAGCCCACCTGAAGTTTGCCAAAAGGCACCTGAAGGACTCTCAGACCATGAGAAACCAAATTCTCTGGTCTGATGAAACAAAGATTGAACTCTTTGGCCTGAATGGCAAGCGTCATGTCTGGAGGAAACCAGGGACACCTCATCACCTGACCAATACCATCCCTACAGTGAAGCATGGTGGGGGCAGCATCATGCTGTGGGGATGTTTTTCAGCGGCAGGAACTGGGAGACTTGTCAGGATCACGGGAAAGATGAATGCAGCTGTACAGAGACATCCTTGATGAAAACCTGCTCTAGAGCGCTCTGGACCTCAGACTTGGGCGAAAGTTCATCTTCCAACAGGACAACGACCCTAAGCACACAGCCAAGATAACAAAGGAGTGGCTACGGGATAACTCTGTGAATGTCCTTGAGTGGCCCAGCCAGAGCCCAGACTTGAACCTGATTGAACATCTCTGGAGAGATCTGAAAATGGCTGTACACCGACGCTCCCCATCCAACCTGATGGAGCTTGAGAGGGCCTGCAAAGAAGAATGGGAGAAACTGCCCAGAAATACAGAATCAGGCGTTGTTCTTCTTCTGTTGAGGCGGTGCTTCACTACACTCTCACGTCATAGCCGGGCATATTCTGAAATCGATCGTTTGCTGGGCCTGGTGTCAATAAAAGCTTTTCTTTGTCTAACAAGGAAGTTTTAACTTACAGAATATTCTTATATTACCATGACCTTTTATATATCAAAAGCTCAAGGGAAAGTTGACTTCTCAATTCATCACCTCTTTAATACATTTACAAAGATTTCAAACATACTTCTTCCATGTTGTCATTATAGGGGTATTGTTTGTAGAATTGAGGAAAAAAATAAGGAATTTAATAAATTTTGGAATAAGGCTGTAACATAATAAACAGACTTTGGACACCCCTCCACCCACTCCAAAGGGTCAAATAAAATTTGCTCTAACATAATTTCATTCACAATTAGAAAATGGTCCAACTTATGGGAACAGTAACAACCATAAAAGTGACTTAAGACGCAGCAGACTTAGGGCCAGATTTACTAACAGCGTGTGCCAGCACAAACACTCTTTTGGCGTTAAGAAACTACTGTCAGGATTTACTATAGACACGCAGTGATAAAATTTGAGGACAGGGTTATTTTTGTGGCTGATATTGCATATGTAGGAGTTTCCCTTTCAAACGAATATTAAAAAATGAATGTAGGTGATTTACTAAGACTTGTGCTTGTCAATCTACTGGTGTTTGTGCCATATATTTACTGCCCCAAAAAAAGCATGTCTTAAACCAGACGCTAATTTGCGCTGCTCTTGGTAGATTGTGTTGGTCATTCTGGAAATGATCCGGCTGCTTCTGTGTTCTTTCATTTGTGCTGCAAATGTGAGTTAATTGTCTGACTGCTTATTTTTGAATTTCAATTCAGGCTGATTGCAAATTGCTTGAGACAATTGTAGATGGGTATACATTTTTTCATTAAATCGTCTGCTTTGAGTAAAGCTGCCATTTTCTTTCACTCACCATCATTCAGTTCTTCAAGTTGTTGTCTAGTGGCGACATTCTTCACCAGGTCATTAGCCAGTCTTAGGTTAGCAATCGCTTGTTCCCTGAGCCTGCAAAAAGATTGCATTAGTTACGAGGCCATATGTATATTTTAGAACAAATCTGAATATATCAGCTGGATGAATGATCACTCACACATATGGAATTTTTTTGGGAATGACCTCGATGGTAAATTTAGTTCCTTCTGCATTAACCTCGGGTGGAATGTAACTCATAGATCTTTGTGTGATCTGAAAATTAATCCGGTCTTCATTGTCTGGATTCTTCTGTTTCTTTGGTTTGCTGGTTACCGCATGTGCAACCCATGTGAAAGGTAGCGAACCCTGCAGATCTGAAACGGCAGAACCATTCGAATGTTTCGCATCCTTTTCATCGTTCTTTGGTTTCTGATGTCTTAGTCTGATGCACAAGAAGCAGTTCCTAAGGTCGAACTCCAGAGACCATTGCTTTTTCTGAGTCGTGGTTATATGAAAAAACCCTTGGAGATCTGTTTCATTTCCGCTCCATTTTATTTGCACGTCCTCTAAGATGACACTATTATTTTCTTCCACAGCATTGTAAGCGGTGTCTATCTGACATAGTCGTCTCCAGATGTTCTGGTACTCCTTGTAGCTCTTATAATTAGTCTTAGATGCATTGCATTCCGCTTTGGAGAAGCACACCGTAGGGTTTCTTGTGTGCTCCAAACAGATCTCAAAGCTTTCATTGATGTTGAGGAGCAGAACTACAGGAACTGGTAAGCCATCTTTAAGTTCAGTCCCAAGTTGCACCTGAACAACCGTGCCTAACTCCAGCTCCATCGTTGGTTCCTTATAATGGTGCTCCGTTGAACAAGCCTCACTTTTCAGACTTTTAGTTTCTTCATTCTCATTCTGCCTTCGTTTTATGTCTCGGAGGCATTGGTCAATCTTAACCCAATCCTGCTGTTTTGTGGCAGATACCAGACTTTTCCACATGATACTTGACACTCGAGTCACATTCTTCATGGGTTTTGACTGGTTTGAAATCTTGAATGATTCACTGAATGAATACACTCTCCTCTTCCACTTAAGAGTCATGGAGTTCTTGTCCTCATTGTATCTTGGCTGATCCACAACTTTGAGATGCTTGTACATGATAGTAATCGCCTCTAACATAGGATGTAGAGGGAATGATATTGTGAATTCATGCCCCTGCGGAGTGATCTGGTCCACCACAGCGAGCTTGGCCACATCTTTGGGTTCAAACTGAAAATTGTTTAGTCTCAACACCAGAGCCTCTTTCTCTTCTGCATCCATTCCAGACTGACAAAACCCGCGGATTTCAACTTTCGTGTAGTCAGCTTGCGGTAGGTATTTCTTAGAGAGCACGGTGTGCAGAAGTCTCTGCAAGATAACATCCAGATAACGCCTCATAGGAGATGACGCCCAGGTGTAGGCGTTGAGCCGTAAATCATAGTGACCCAACCTTGATTCTGTCGAGGAGCACGACTGAAGTATGACGGCTTTCTTCTGAATGTCACGAAACTCCCGTACCATGGGGTTAAATGTTGGATGGATTTCATCTGAAAAGATTAACTTCATCAGATTATAGTAGTCTTTGCTCTGTGCAAACTCTTCCATCTTGTGAAATATGGAGGTAAAAATGTTCAAAGATATGCCTGCGTGCTCCATATTGTCATATTCTGTATTGGACCAAACATCAGTGTCTACTTCACAGATGTTCGAAAAGTAAAGTGACATGGGAATTAGGTTAATGTATTTCTCTCTAAATTGGATCAGTTGTTGTGGGTCCGGCTCCCGGTGGCACCTCAGTGGTGTGAGATCTTTTGTGACGTCTGTAGATATGAGTTTTTCAGCAACGGCACTATTGTAGAGATTCATTAGTTCCTCCACCATGGCGTGTGAGAGACTCTTCCCTGCTTGCCTCCCACATGGCCATCCGCCTTCCAGTCTGCATTTTCGGTGCACCTCGGAGAAACGGTAGGCAACTGCTACACAATCCTTCACGCTTGATAACCGCAGAGGCTTTGTGTCATCCGAGCAGTAGTACTGCTCAATAATTTGGTCTGCCTCTTCGTACGACATCCGGCTTTCAGACCTAATGTGGGTTGGATAAAATTCGCAGTTTCGTATAGTACTTGTTTTCTTCTCAACCTCTATAAGCAAGGATATGGCTTTCCGGTCGTTATTAGGAATCAAACTCAAGTGGTCTTCGCTCAGCTCTCTTGAGAACATAAAGGAGACGTTTTTCTTTTCTGAAGGGTAAATCGTTCTGCCGCGCAGTCTAGCGAATTTGTCTGGCTCGCTATCTTTGGTAATGCAACTTGCGACGTCTGTGATGTGAACACCAATCTGGTAGTAATCATCCATTTCAGTCACGCTAATGGCGTCATCCAGGTCTTCGGCTGATATTTGGTCAATGGTGAAAGTCCAAGTCTTACTTTCCTTTTCATTCATTTTACGCAAATCCTTCCTTTCTACAGCCTTATCGTCTTCAGGTTCTGGTTTGAATGGTGGAGGTGTGTCTTTAAGGCCAAGTTCAATGCCTAGCATTTCTCGCAAAGTATCACACTCTGGAATTACTTTTGTAACCACACCAAGAGGGAATGATTTCATACTTTCCCATTTTAAAACCTTGACAACTAACATTTGATTCTCAGCAATCTTTACAAATTCCTTTTTAACCCAGCGTCCACATATGAATTGTCGAACTTCAATGTTGCCTGTGTCACTCTCATTTTGAACTGTACGTATTCTGGTCATGCGTTTGTTAATGGGTGTAACATATTTAGGATCGTCTTCCACCATCTTACAGATGAAGATTAATGAGTTTTCATCTCTATTTATTAATCCAACGACCCTCCCTGTTACCACTTCACCTTCCTCTTCTCTGCTCAAGATCTGTACACAGACTTCATCTCCAGGGAAAGATCTGCCCACATTTTCTCTTCCACAGATTTTGATAGAGAGCATTGGTTCATTAAGAGGCCTGGCATAGGCCTGATCATGTCTTTCTATTTCAAGTTTACAGTGTTTAAAGTCATCTGGATAGGTAGTCAAATGTTTTTCAATATCTTTCTTGCAGAGTGGCAGATCAAATTCCGACTCCAGACTTTCAAAGGTTTTGTAAATGGTCTTGGCATGATTATCTTCTATGTTGCTGCTGTTAGAAGAGTTACTCTCTGAGCTCTCCATTTATGTCCTGTTTGGAAACACAAATCGAGTCATTAGGCACTTAAAGGGATAGTCTTTGTCTTATTGTTCTAACAATTAACTAGTAATTAACATTTAAAAACAAATTTTCTATTTTAATTCAAGAAATTGACAAAAGATGATGCATACATTTAATAATATTTTTTTTTTTAAAAGCTCTTATAGTGGTAAAAATGCCTTTGGAAATTAATTTAAAGGGGCAAATATCGCTGTAATGGGAAAGTTATTGAAATGAAAGTGCTCCTAAATTTTTCACTGTGCTCCTAAATCCTAAACAAGTGCACAAGTGCTCCTAAAGAAAAATGTTAGCATAGAGCCCTGAAGACTAGTCTTACACTCTCAAAACAAAACGTGTAGCTGTACATTTAAAGGTACACAATTGGTGCTTAGGGTACAATTATACCATTGTTTTCTTCTACTTAGAGCAGGGGTAGGCAAGTTCAGTCCTAGAGTCGCTGTCCTGCAGAGTTTGGCTCCAACCCTGAAAGACATCTATAGAAGCTCTTATTGAGAATTAACAGAGGTTTTATTGAAAACGTGTTTCCTTTAGTTGGGCAGTTTGACTCTTGGCTTTTTATGTGAGTTTGTGGTTTTTGTTACAGTGTTAACAAAACACATAATCTGTTCAAATCAAGAGAAGCCATAAACAAAAATGTCATAAAGAAATTTTTTTTACTAAACTCATCACTGACTAAAACTATTAATAAATAATATTCACCAACAATACTTTCCTGCCACAGATTATTGATTTTTAAATGCCTTCTAGGGGGAAAAACAGTTTAGACGCACACATATATCAAGAATCAGCATATGAATCTCAACAATGGTGACATACTTAATGCTGCAATGAATTCTGGGAGCCGTGAGTTTTATACTGTGGTGGCTTAGTAGGGTTGGAGCTAAACTCAGCAGGACATCCGCTCTCTAGGACCGAACTTGCCTACCCCTGACTTAGAGGTACAAAAATGTACCCTTAAGGTTACCACCCCAGTGACGGCCACTTGTACCTTAAAATGTAAAATTTTGTACTCTTATTTTTGAGAGTGTAGCAGTTTATGCAACCAGCCCTCTGGTTTTAAAACCTCATTATCATAAATACATCATATAACGCTTAAACACAAAGAAGAGTCACTTGATCTGGCGAATAATTTTCTCTTGACAAAGTTACGCAGCAACCGGTTTACTTGAATTGACATGACATCTGTGCTTGAATATCAGGTGTCTATCAACACGGTAAAGGTTTGTCTTTGTGTGTAAAAATGAAGCAGAGGCTTACAAAAGCATATAGATATAGATAGGCCCTATGGAGATAGGCCCAAATTAATATTTGTAATAATTAGTACTAAAACGTGTGTGTGTGTGTGGGGGGGGGGGGGGGGGGGTAATGTCTACATTAGACATTAATGGTCATTCAATATTTCTGTGAACAATAAAAAAAAACGTTAGACATTAAAGGGGTTGATTAAGATTTCCCTTTTTTTAACTTTAGTAAGTCTGTAATGTTACTGTCTGAGCATAAACAACATCTGAAAAGTTACGACGCTCAAAGTTCAAAGCATTTCAAAGATATCGCTTTTTAAGGACTACAACAAACGGCTGGTAGGGACTACAACAAGCTTCTTCCCAGGTGGTGACATCACAAACTCTAAAACGTACATAAACCCCGCCCCCGGGAACACTCACCAAAGGGGGTGAGGTCATATTGGGCTGCTTTAGAGAAGAGGAAGAGTTGTTGTAGTAGAGCACATTTGGGAGTGTGCTCAAGCTATCACATGAGTCACATTTATTGCAATAAAGTACGTCACATAAATACAATAGTATGTCATAAAAGCAAGATGACAACATAGTTATAACCGTAATTAAACTAAATTAGTTCCCACACGAGCGATTTATAGATTACCATGACAGAATATGCTAACCGATGACTTGAAAATAGTTAACTCCACATCAGCAACATAAATTCATCAACTAACCATTCAGAAACGTCCCGTCTCATTCTACATGTTGTCATTTCTTCTTGAGTCTCTCCATCATTATCCGACTCCGGTTTAAACATAAAAGGCTGAATAGTTTCTGACATTTTCAGTGCATGTCTGTGTGACTGTGAGCTAATCCTGTTTTGCCCTGAGCACAAGCTCATGAAGCTCCACCCTCTTCTTGAAAGGGGGCGGGGAGCAGCAGCTCATTTGCATTTAAAGGGACACACAAAAATGGTGCGTTTTTGCTCACTCTCAAAAAGTGACAGTTTTAACATGCTATAAAAAAATTATCTGTGGGGTATTTTGAGCTAAAACTTCACATACACACTCCGGAGACATCAGAGACTTGTTTTACATCTGTTTTAAATTAATGGGGCATTATATGACCCCTTTAAAGCATTCGACATAAACATTTCCAACGCGTTTTCATCTTTTAACAGCATTAATTAGCAAAGATTAGTATTTTACTATTTGCTCACGTCTCGTCTCAGCTAGATTGCAAACTGTCATGTCCACTCCACTGCTATAGATACCTGTCGCTCTTAACGCTGAGAGGGGGCTTAAACTGATTGGGCTCATGGTTGGAACGGGGCGGGGCTACACGTTTCGCTCCACCACATAATTACACTCAATTGCTGTGTCCAAATTCAAAGGCTGCATCCTTCGAAGGTCGATTGTGTCACCACGGTGCGATCTAAGGCTCCTTCAAATGCGGCCTTCGAAAAGCGGCCTTTGTTCCGCGAGCAATGAAGAATACAACAGATGGAAACTTTGCGGCCTTGCGTACCCCAGATTTCATTGCGCACTGGTGACAAGGGTTTTTTTTTAAGGAGACATTTCCGGATTACACTTTTAAATGTAAGTATTTCACTCTAAAAAAAAAAGGTTCTATATAGCACCAAAAATGGTTCTTGTCTCGTAATCATAGGGGAACCTTTTTAGTGCTATATAGCACCAATATGGGTGCTTGAGCGGTTCTTCAGCTGTTCTTCAGAGGTGCTATATAGCACCTTAGTCAAAGAACCGGTGAAGAACCTCTGAAGAACCGCTGAAGAACCACTGAAGAACCACTCAAGCACCAAAATTGGTGCTATATAGCACTAAAAAGGTTCCCCTATGATTACGAGCCAAGAACCATTTTTGGTGCCATATAGAACCTTTTTTTTTTAGAGTGTAGGTTCTACTTACTAGAATAATCTAATGTATCCAATGATACAAATGTAATATATATATATGCCTCTTCCTGGCAGATTCATAACATCTTTAGGTGATTGGAACTTCTTAATTATTTCCCTGATGGCGGAAATGGGGATTTTCAATGCTTTGGCCATTTTCTTCAGCCACTTTCTGTTTTGTGAAGCTCAACAATCTTTTGCTGCACGTCAGAACTATATTCTGTGGTTTTACTCATTGTGATGAATGATTAAGGGAATTTGGCCTGTGTGTCTCCTCATATACTCCTGTGAAACAAGATGTCATGGCTGGACAATTTTATGCACCGAGATACCCTGGTGTGCTAATATACTTAATATACTTAATAATAATAAAAAATTCTAGGGGTGCCAATAATTGTGGCCAACGTGTTTTGGAGAAAAACTTTTATTTCATAATGTGATTTTCCATTCTTTGACTTCAATGAAAGGTTAAGTTTTTGTGATTTATTTTGTGATGTGTCTTGAAAAAGGTGGCAGCCATCAAGTGGCTAATAGGTCTACAGAGGCTGTCGGGGAGAATAAACATCATCACGCCGAAAAGGTAAGCTCAGCCCGCTTTTACAACCTTATTATGTTTATAACTGTGCTCTTATAAACTATTCTAACTCAAACTTTCAGGGAAAATGTTTTTAGATAAAAACTGAAAGAGTTGGGAGGAAGCTCAGTGATGGTGACATTGAAATCGAGAAACCGTGGTGTAGTCTGTTTATAGCCTACCTTTAGCTTTTTACTTTTGCTGACTGCATATAGCCTTAAAAATTCATAAAGTTGTGTTCATCTGTGATAATTATCTTGATGGACAAAACATCTAAGTATCATAAACTTGTGTTGATCACAGAGCCTTTTTTTGCGATAAGCCAAAAGCCTATGGGCTTTTGAAGTTTTTTTTTATTTTTATTTTTTATTAGTTTTCAATATTGCTATACATTTCAGTTTAGTTTTAGTTATTTTCATCATGCAAACATGAAATCTCAAACGTACAGTTAGTAGTACTTTACAGGTTTTTTTACTTGTTTTGCTGTTGCACCCGCATCTCTCATCGTGCATGAAACGGCATTCTAAAAACAGTGCGCTCTCAAGTTAAAAGAAGTTCAACTTGTGTCTCATTACCTTGTGTTATTTGCCATTTCACTGCCACAAACACATTCTTTGTGAACAGCCGCTCAGGACTAGCGATGTGTTCTGTGGTCCTTCACTGAGCGCGTCACAGGACAGCGGTTACTTCACGCGCATGTAGCGCCATATAGACGTTTCCCTAAACAGCCACAGGTCAGGTTTTTAAGCAATCTTTGGAATATTTCTAGTGTAATTTGATTGTTTAGTTTGTCTCGTGTCCATTAAAGCCACCTGGGGGCAATCGAGATGCTTTGGTTTCAGTTTTCAACACAAGTGCGGCACACTTGGGACGGAAAGCCAAAATGGAGAGAAAAAAAAAGTAAAAAATGAAAACGTATTAGTGTGGACAAGAAACTGGGTAAACTTCTCTAGCGGTGAATGAGAGAACACAACCCCAAATCAGAAAAAGTTGGGACAGTATGGAAAACGCAAAAAAAAAAAAAAAGAAGTGATTTCTAAATTTACTTTGACTTGTATTTCATTGCAGACAATATGAATACAAAATATTTCATGTTTTGTCTGGTCAACTTCATGTCATTTGTAAATATGCATCCTTTCCTGTCATTCAGACCTGCAACACATTTCAAAAAAAAGTTGGGACAGTAAAGCATTTACCACTTTGTAATGTTGCCATTCCTTTTCACAACACTTAAAAGACGTTTAGGGACTGAAGACACCAAGTGATGAAGTGTTTCAGGTGTAATTTTGTCCCATTCTTCCTGCAAACAAGTCTTAAGGTGGGCAACAGTACGGGGTCTTCGTTGTCGCATTTTGCGCTTCAAAATGCGCCACACATTCTCTATTGGAGACAGGTCGGGACTGCAGGCAGGCCAGTCAAGTACCCGTACCCTCTTCCTCCGCAGCCAGGACTTTGTAATGTGTGCAGAATGTGGTTTTGCATTGTCTTGTTGAAATATGCATGGACGTCCCTGGAAAAGATGTCTTCTTGAAGGCAGCATATTATGCTCCAAAATCTCTATGTACTTTTCAGCATTAATGGTGCCTTCACAGAAGTGCAAGTTACCTTTGCCAAGGGCACTGACACAACCCCATACCATGACAGACCCTGGCTTTTGGACTTGTTGCTGGTAACAGTCTGGATGATCCTTTTCTTCTTTGGTCCGGAGCGCACAGCGTCCATTCCTCCCAAAAAATACCTCAAATACTGATTCATCTGACCACAGTACACGTTTCCACTGTGTGATGGTCCATCCCAGATGCCTCCGAGCCCAGAGAAGTCGACGGCGCTTTTGGACACTGTTAACATAGGGCTTCCTTTTGGCACAGTACAGTTTTAACTGGCATTTGTGGATGTAACTACGTATTGTGGTACTTGACAAAGGTTTGCCAAAGTAGTCCTGAGCCCATGTGGTGATATCGCTTATAGATGAATGACGATTCTTGATGCAGTGCCGCCTGAGGGATCGGAGATCACGGTTGTTCAGCTTAGGCTTGCGCCCTTGTCCTTTACGCACTGAAATTCCTCCAGATTCCTTGAATCTTTCAATGATGTTATGCACTGTTGAATGTGAAATATCCAAATCTCTTCAGGGCTCCAGAGTGCGACTAAATGGTTGCATTTTGCGACTAGAATTTGAGAGTGTGCGACTGAATTTTACATCCAGTCGCACATGTGCGACCAGTAAATTTGCCTGCTGTCGGTACTGGAGAAATTAAGAAAATACACTTACTAATTATAATTGATAGACGTTATGTCTGGCAAATTCTATCTTTGCCAGCCGTTTCTATATGAGATAATATTAAACCATTTGTCCGTGATGCATTTTTGCCATTCGCAATCCAGAAGAGAGAGAAAGCGAGCGAGCTACAGCGAACACAACACCACAGACAGCTTTAATGACTGACGATGGCCAAGAAAACTACACAAAAGTTTAGTCTTTTGGGTTGTGCTGTGATATTAATCTAATTATATTTTCGATTTTGGCTTCCAAGAATTATAAAAAGATGATATGAGGTAAAACTATTCCTATAGCCGTGTTCGTCGAGCTCATCCTTCCCTTCACAGCTGCGCTGTCATTTCTCCTTAAACCTAAACTAAACGTCAGATTCAGTGATTGCTGTAAACTGCAGTCTCTACTGTTGCTAAACGGCGGGATGTGTTTGATAATAAAGAGCTATTAAATGCACAATAATCCGCGCAAGAGACGCTGTTTCCAACTTCAAGGCTTCTTATGTGTGTGTGCTGCGAAATGGACCGATTTGCACATTATATTGTAGGCTTCGTGTGCGCGTCTAAACCATCAAATAAACAACAAATAGCCGGTGTCAAAATGACCGGATTGGAGAGTAGTTATTTTAACAGTTTATATCTTAAATGGGCGTAAATAGTTTGGAGAAATAGGAGAATATGATATTATTAGTTCTGCATTCGGTCTTAAAGGGGCAGCGTCTAATAAACCAGCAATTTTGCAAAAACCTGCGAATAAACGACTGAACCATTAATTCGAATCGAACAAAAGGCAAATAGAAAATATTCACATCTCTTGAATTAATAACTTTAGCTTTTATAAGCATTAATCTGTCAATTTATACAGTGAAAACTATGCAGTGTTATTTTACATTTCATTACTTTATTAGATTTCTTTGTAGGTTTGTTCTTTACTGTAATATTAATAGCAGACCTTCCGAATGCCTGCACACTGGTCCATTTACAAATAGATGTTTTATATTTTTGTTCAAACTTTGCGGTTTCTTTTGCTATAGATATTTTACTTTTCAGATTATAAAGCCATGTTAATTATGTTCTTAATTATGATTTTTTTTTAATAAAAAAAATAAAATAAAGTATAATAAAAAGAACCGGTAAGAATACTGTTAAAGTACCGGATCAATAAGCAGTATCGGTAAGAGTAGTAATACCATTGAAACCTTAACGATACCGATCCCTATTAGTAATACAGTGGAAATTAGTAGATTTGGTTAGCATGTTAATTTACGGTGTGCGCCCCTAAAATTTCTGGTTATGCCCCTAAAATTTTCAGTTGGGGGCCACTGTGCTCCTAGTGAAAAAAGTTAGTTTGGAGCCCTGCTCTTCCTATCTTTCTTTGAGAAACATTGTTTTTAAACATTTCAATAATTTTCTCACGTATTTGTTGGCAAACTGGCGATCCTCGGCCCATCTTTGCTCCTAAAGGATTAGACCTTTCTTGGATGCTGCTTTTGTACCAAATCATAATTACAATCACCTGTTGACATCACCTGTTTCAAATCACATCATTATTTAACCATTTTACCTCATTACTAGCCCTAACTTGCTCCTGTCCCAACTTTTTTTGAAATGTGTTGCAGGTCTGAATGACAGGAAAGGATGCATATTTACAAATGACATGAAGTTGACCAGACAAAACATGAAATATTTTGTGTTCATATTGTCTGCAATGAAATACAAGTCAAAGTAAATTTAGAAATCACTTCTTTTTTCTTTTTTTTTGCGTTTTCCATACTGTCCCAACTTTTTCTGATTTGGGGTTGTACATTAAAGATATTTTTTTGTGTTCCCATTTGCTCAAATAGCAAAATAAAAACTCTGCAATAGTGTTTACAACTTTCAAAAAGAGAGATTGATAATTAGAAACACCCTCACAGCACTACTAGTATAACTTGTTTTTTGTAATTTGAAGCAACGGTAATATAATACAAAGTATATTATAGCCTAAATGTAGCCTACATACATTTATTTTCTTATGAAAATATTAAAAAACTTTTCAGGATACGATGCTGATGACCGTTAAAACGTTAAGTTACCGTCTTAAGTAAAGTTGGCATGTATATTCACAGATTCTAATTTCCCGGATCAATAACTCGTGAGCTAAACACTGTTAGTACACAAATAGCACCGCTTTTCAATCGTAGTGACGTAGACAAGCGGCTACTACTGTATCTTCCTTAAAACAAGCTTTCCTCCACAGTGGAAAAATGCACACTGATCCCTATGTGCTGAGAAACAGATTCGAAGGGACTGTCTGAAAAGTGCAAAACCCGAAAAGTGTTAGACCGTGTGTCCTGTCCACCAAAGCGTTTTTTTAATGCGACTGGCTGGCGTATTCAATTGTTTTCAATGGGAGCGCAGCGGTTTTTAGAATGCCATGAGCGTAACGATGTGCTGAGCGAGAATTTTACGCTCAAGCGCTGAGCGCTCAACGTTTTTTACCGGTCGCTGAGAGTTGAAGTATGTTCAACTTTGAGGAAAACGCAGCGCTCATCACTGTCACTTTTCACCCAGCCGTCCAATCACAGTGGAGGAGGGGCGGGACAAATACAACACCGACCAACCGCCACATGCTTATACAGCGTCAACAGATGAAAACAAGCAGCATAATAACGGAACAAAATAATTTAAAACAAGAGCCAGAGCAAATATTGTATTGGCATTTTTATATAGAATCAATACAGAAACTGTTTGTCAAATGAGATAACACGTCCGTGGATATTCTGTATCATATCAAGCAAAGAGTCTCTCAACTGAAAAAAACTGAAAAACCCCTGCTGCGCTGCCAAAACGCTCTCAAGGGCCCACAGCGAGGCGTTTTCAGCTGGCTGTGAACTGAATTCGGTGAAAGTACAGTATTACAGTGAAGTTATTGACTGTTTGTGTAGGCCTACTGTAGTAACGCTTTTCGGGTTTGGCACTTTGCAGACGGTCCCTTCGAATCTGTTTGTCTGCGCATAGGGATCAGTGTATTTTTTCCACTGCGGATGAAAGCTTGTTTTGAGGAAAATATAGCACATGTACATCTCGGAGACGTCTATTCGATGTGCGTGTTTACCAATGGAAGACGTATTTTTTAGAGTGTTTGCTCATCTGCAATAGCCTACTTGGACGTTTCCTGTCAGATGTCAAATAGACGTTTAAACAATGTCTTTAAGATGCTTATGATTTAGAATGTATGTATAACTGACACGTACTGACAGATGTTTCTTGCAGACGTACGTGTGCTTTCTCTGCTTGATACGCTACTAAAAAGAGGTGATTTGTGTAGTAACTGTGTTTAGCTCACAAGTTATTTATCCGGGAAATCCGAATCTCTGCAGCCAACTTTACTTATAAGTTCATCACTGAAAAGGGTCCATTGTGTTCGTATGTAAAACTGAGTAGTACATGATAATGCAAGCAAATGCCTATCCATGCCGTGTACATACACTGTTCGAATCTGTGAACATCTGTGCAATTTCACAATCTCTTCATTATAACGAACGAGGGCGCCACAAAGATTAGGCCTACTGACAGAAATTGTTTTAAAAAAGTCAAAGGCCCGTCAACATTTTGGCCAAAGCTAAACCAGTCTGCTTTGGTTTACGCATTTGGTACTTCAAACCTTGTGGGAGCTACACACACACACACACACACACACACACACTGCTGTCACGTGAGCCGTCAGGAAACAGCAGAGTCTAATCGTGCATTTATTACCCTGCGTTCACCCCAAACGCGAATAGAGCGTCAAAATCGCGTCTACCGCGTCTAGTTTCACGCGCGAACATTTTGAATGCATTCGCGCGTCCGCGGCGAATTGGACGCGCGTAGAAATCGAGCGCTGGAAGCGAAATTGACGCGCGTTCAAGGCACTCCAGGAGAAATATGTCATAAAACACCACTCTGCCTCTTTTCATTTTCATTAAAAATATATATTAAACATTAATAGCTACATAAATGTGGTCCAGTCAATTCCTACATTATCTTCACTGCATGTATATTTAAATATCCTTAAAAAATAAAGTTATGAAACTTCTCTTTGCCCTCAGTCAAAACGATTTGGCAGACAACAAATTATAGATTCATGATACTAAAGATCGCCCGATCCACACAAGACGAACCACTACATCAGAGCCAGCGGCAGACGGCAGTTTCTCATCACGTCACTTTACCACGTGACAGCAGCAAGCAGGCTCCTGATTGGTTAACGCGGCGCGAATTGACGCCAAAGTTCAAAGTGAACGCAGGATAAGTGCTGGGAGCTGTCAAAATGTATAGACTCCGCCATAAAACGTTTCCCTTATATTTTTACTGATATTTTCAATGGATTTCAGTTTACGGTGACCCAAAATAGTAGCCTACTGCATAAAATGTCATATAACTGCTCACTTTTCAGGTCATTTTACTGTACAGTTTTGGAGAGAATTAATCCAATTTTAAGTCATTTAATTACATAAAATTACATTTTAGCACTTAAACCATGGCTCGACATCAGTCACAAACAGCCCAATTTAAAAGTCCAGCTCAATGAATCTTATTAAACTTACCTTTTCGGAACCGAGAGGAAGCCAGCGTGGACTTAGGCTATCAATGAAATACTGAGAGTGTGTGGTCCTTTAGGAAGTGTGTTCAGTGCGCGAGAATGACGCTGTGTGTGTGTGTGTGTGTGTGTGTGTGTGTGTGTGTGTGTGTGTGTGTGTGTGTGTGTGTGTGTGTGTGTGTGTGTGTGTGTGACCGATGACAGTAGAGGACATGAGCACAGGTGCATTACTCTCTGCCTTGTGCTCGTCACCTGCTCTCCCGGTCAACAACTAAAGGGAAGGTGTTTCCTCTCATAGTGGCGTTGTCATATCAACACAAACGCACGTTTTGAATGTGGGTGTAAGTTTAACTGTTTAGGATAGATAAACGTAGACTTGACCAGAAGTACGTCAGACCAGAAGAGGAGTTTCCCCCTTTTCATTTAATAAATGTATTATTAGCCTATTATTATTATTTAATAAATATTATTATTATGTTTTTATGTCATTATTATGTTCAATAAATAGTAATAATAATCATAAAGGAATTAAATAATTAATGGATTAAAAAGGGATTTAAGGGAATAAATAAGAATGGTAACAGAAGTTCTGGGTCTTATGTAGCCTAGTTATGACGTAATCAATTTAAACTAGCCTAATTGAAAGTAATGTATTAATTTAAAATGTGCACACATTCAAGGCAATTGCACAACATAATGCACAATATATGTTTAAGAAATAAAAATAACATTTGGAATAAACTAAAGGGTAAAATACTATTCCCTACTACCTGAATAACTAAATCCGGGGCCTTCTTTGATTCAATCTTAATATGTCGGAATATCTATTACTGTTGGTCGCTGAACATTTGTGAACAGTTGTCTAATATTTTTGGACTGCGGTCTAACAGCGATGTAGATGTAAGCTTATTTCATTTTGACATTGACGAGTGCTGTAACTTTTAAAACTTTTTTTCATCCTAACAACAAACAGCTTTACTCATTCTACACTAAAATAATAAGAGAAGACAAATAAAATGAGAAAATATGAATTGTATTGTTTGGATTTTTTCATTATTCATAGCTCAGACAAAACCATTGGTTCTTAGCCTGGTCCTACCTGACTCTCGTACATTTCATTGGTACAGAGAGTCTGGACACTCTCCATTGACAAGCGTTTACTTCCTTGAAGGCGGGAACTCTGCTGAAGTTTAAAACTATTGGATCTGCCCAGAGCCGCTCTGGATCTGCCATAACCAATCGCTGACGTTTGGTCGTGACGTATGTCACCTCAAACTAGCGCACGACATCAACGTCATCGTTCTCAGCCACTCCCTCTGTTCGCTGACTGGACCGGTTAAAATTTGACTGGAGAAAACCAGAGAATATACCGCAATCCCAGACGGAGTACTGAAGGAAAATGAAAATTGAGCGGAAGTACGTAGGAGGGCGGAGCCAGGCTAATTGGCTCTGGCCTGCATGGGGGGCCTAAATTTAATCTGTTCATCATATAAAGTGAACATGCCTCTTCAGAAAATTTGGACTAAACCGCTCATTTCATATGGATTAGGTTTTTTGCGATCTCTATATGAACTATCATATGCAGTGCCAGTTACACTTTTGAATACGGAAGGCGGTCTGGCGGAATCTATATATTTTTATGGATATAGTTGTTCTCCTATATCTAACACTGGAGTGAATGTCTAGCAGGGATATGTATGGGATGTTTAGGAAGACTCTAGGAAGTAATCACTTTGTCGCACATCTTGATTTTGCCCAGTTAGACGCGTTCCTTGGTCAACACTGATTATTGATCCTGGAACAACATTCCTGTCCGAAAATATAATCCTAACCATATCCCTACCCATGAGTTATTCTTAAAACCAGAGGGAAATGATAGGTGAATTACACTGGTTATAAACCTAACCTTGAGGCTTGACGGAAACTGGAAACTTGTCCCTCAAGTCCGATTGGTTGATTGGAATGTTGTTCCAGGATCAAGAAAAATGTTGATCCAGGAACATGTTGCACTTGGTGAGATCAGGAACTGCTCACTCGCTCATCTGTTGTAAAATAGGCATGAATGGTAGTGAAATTGTTCAGTGAAATTGCAAATTGGGAGGCATTTAAATATATTAGTGAAGTGAAGTTACATGAGTTGAGTTTTAATGAGGAAATGGAGGATATAATGAGAAATTATGTAAAATATCTGGAGAAGTCACTGGAAAAAGTAAAGGAAGAAATCCGATCGATTGTGGACAATAAGGCTTTTAAAAAGGTTATGAAGACGTATCTAATTCTTCATTGATAAAAAGAACTACTTGAGAAGTGATTGTAATTCTAAAGAAGAAGTCAGTGAAGTATGGCCGGGGTATGATCAGAAGGATGGGTGGTTTTCAAAGAAACTTTGATCTACCTGTTCTGAGTAATGGGGAAAGAATAACTGTGACTATAATGTCAAAAATGCAGAAATGTTAGCAGAGTGTTTGTTAAAGGACATGGTAACAATAACATATCAGACGAAAGGAAAATAAATAGAGAACCAAGTAGAAAGAGACATCCAAATGTTATGATGGAGAACAGGCCATCATGATGATAATGACCATCTTGATGTGGAATTTTCATTAAATGAATTAAAGAAAGTTGTTGGGGGACTTAAAGGGACAGTTCACCCAAAAATGAAAATGATCCCATGATTTAGGCCTACTCACCCTCAAGTCATCCTAGGTGTATATGACTTTCTTCTTTCAGACAAATACAATCAGAGTTATATTAAAAAATGTCCTGGCTCTTCCAAGCTTTATAATGGCAGTGAATGGCAGCCCAAAATTTGAAGCTCAAAAAAGAGCATCCATCGGGAGGCAGTGGCTCAGTGGTTCATGTAGGTTGTAAAAACCGGAGGGTTGGTGGTTCAATCCCCGGTTCCTGACCAAGTGTCAAGGTGTCCATGAGCAAGACACCTAAGTAAGACCCAGCTGCTCCCAACGAGCTGGATGGCACCTTGCATGGCTGACACCGCCGTCAGTGTGTGAATGGGTGAATGTGAGGCAATGTGTAAAGCGCTTTGGATGGCCATGGGTCTGTTGAAAGCGCTATATAAATGCAGTCCATTTACCATTTACCATCCATTATAAACTCCACATGGCTCCAGGGGGTTAATAAAGGCCTACTGAAGTGAATCGAAAAATATCCATATTTAAAATATCTAGCTTCTGCCAGACTGGCTTCCGTATTCAACTGGCGTGACAATGACTTCAAATGCAGACCAATTATTTATTTAAAATATACTCAATATATTTGTGAAACTTCTATCAAAATATTTGAGAAGGGAGAATTAAATTGATCTGTTTCAAGAACCACAAATATTACTTAATTCAAATCAAGATTATTAATATTTAACACACACTGAAGAAATTGAGTAAGTTTACTCGATTAAAACAATGCACCCCTCCCCCGCCCACTGACGTCACGACGGCGCAACGATTGATTGAGTACAATCGACGGCTGTTTGAATTCTCTTCAGTCTCCAGAGCAGTTCCTTCTCAGCGTCGCAGAATTGGTGCATTTCCTCTGTGAAATTCAGGTTTGTGTGTTTTATTTGATCTATAAAATCTTTGCTGTGCTTCAAATAATTTTATTTAATGCAAAACAACATACAGAGACGCAATGTGAGTCCCCTAAACGAGTGTGGCGTCTGTCTTTGAAACGCCTGGTGCCTTGCTCAAAACACACCACTTTACGCAAGGCCGCCTGCTGGAAGCTAGATATTTTACTTTATAAAGTTTCAAATATGACACAAACGCATCGATTCACTTCGATGTGGAGCAGTAATATGATGGATAGATGCACTTTTTTGAGCTTCAAATTTTGGGCTGCCATTCATTGCCATTATAAAGCTTGGAAGAGCCAGGACATTTTTAAAGGTGGGGTAAGTGTTTATTTCAAAACTGCTTTAGAAAAGTGTCTCGGGGCAAGTTCCAAAACAAACGTATAACCAATCAGCAGTAAGGGGCGTGTCTACTAATGACGTGGAAAAAAGAGCTCGCTCAGTGCACGTCATTATTCAAAAGACACGACACAGGACAGACATTAGTCGAGCGACGACAGAAAGAGAGAGATGGCAGATAAAAAACACACACGTGGAAGATGTGGAACAAAAGGCTTACGATCATTTTTCCAGCGCTGGAGAGAACTCAAGGTGTGAAGGCCGAGGGTGCTTTATTTCTTCTCGAGAGGCGAGTAACATTGATTTTGTTTTGTTTCACAGAACTAATACATGCTGGCTTTTGCTTGAATATGCTCATGTGTCATGTTTGCTTGCTTGTCCATTTGCAGTCGTTCACTTCAGCGATGATAAAGACCCGTTCATTTCCACAAGCGTCTAAACCTCCTCACTGTCTGTTTCAAGCGTCAGCTCGCCGAGTGTTTCCGAACCATAAGACAATAAAATCCTTATATTTGTTTGCTTTCACTTATGAACGGGCACAGCAGATTCCGCCATAGTCGTTGCCTGGGTTACGTATGTGTGGGGCGGAGCTATCAAAATACGGGCGCGTTTGTTTCTGTGATTTGAAATTAACATCGGTTACCAGAAAGCACTTACCCCACCTTTAATATACTAACTCTGATTGCATTTGCCTGAAAGAAGAATGGCATACACCTAGGATGACTTGGGGGTGAGTAAATCATGGGGTAAGTTTCATTTTTGGGTGAACTATCCGTTTAAGCAAACATCTCCAGGAAAGCATTAGATATTCTATACGATGATTAAAAATGTATCTGATTTGATCTTTTCAATAAAGTGTGGAGCACTGGAAAACTTCCGTCTTTGTGGAAACACTGGGTTAGAAAAGTGCTAAAATAGTGATATATTAACATGCAGGAATGGAATGGGAAGCTAGTGCATTGATCGGGGCAGTAATCAATTATGGATGTATAATTTATGGATCTGCATCGAAATCCTTGATTAAGCAGGTCGAAACAGTTCAGGCACAATCATGAAGAATGTTGGTAACCACACAGTTGACGACGACCATTGACTTCAATGTTTTTTTTGTTTTGTTTTTCTCCATACAGTGGAAGTCATTGGGTGCCATCAACCCAACATTCTTTGAAATATCATCTTTTGTGTTCAACAGAAGAAAGAAACTCCTACAGGTTTGGAACAACGTGAAGGTGAGTGAATGACTGGGTGTACTATCCCTGTAAAAAATGAATTCATATGAAAGGGCATTTAAAAACACACCCAGATAATGACATACTCAAAGAGTGCTGGGAGTATGGGAATGATAACATCAATAGTTTTGGTTGTGACAGCAACTAAAGATGATTCTGGGTATTACAGAAATTATCAGTTAACAGTTAGTCCCTATATTGTAATACCAAATATACCTCATTGGTTGCTTCCCAGGCCTCGAATACATGTTCATCTATATAAGGTTAAGAATGAAAAATCTGCTCCTAAGGAGGTTGTTGTTCAATCTCCAGCATATCCCCAATGCTCCATATACTCATAGATGGCTCAAATGATCCTCAGGAGCTGTATCTGCATTCAGAGACTCCAAGTCAGCATTCAGAAAAGGACAACCATTTGTGCATCAGTTTTTACAACAGAGCTATAGCGATTCAATGGGTGGAGGAAGTTAAGCCAATAAGGGCAGTTACTTGTTCAGACTCTCTGTCAGCTTTAGTTTACTCCTGCACATGTGGGACAATAATGAAATAGTCAACAAACTGGCATAACAGGCGATGAAACATGTGGACGTTGAAATACAAAAAGATAAAGGATTTAATGAACACGTGTTACATTCTTCTCCCATTCTAGTGGTCAGGAGGGAGGTAACATAAGAAAAGAAAAATGTGGAAATATTAGTGTTACGTAAGAATATACAGACACGAGGAGAACTTGCCTCAGTCTCAGAGTGAAAACATTAGGCTACACAATGTTAAGGAAAAGGAAATAAGAGAAGGTTTATTTTCTTACATATATAAACAAAATAATAAACAAAACATAAGCTAACTAAGGTTCAGAGGAACCTGCACAAAAACAAAGATGAACATCAACAACATAAACTTCCCTGAACTTCCTCTCAAAGACAGGAGAAACCGGGTCAATCGGGATAAACCCAGAGATTACCTTTTACCCTCACAATGATAAACACACACACACACACACACACACACACACACACATACGAGAGAGACAAGAGGAGTTGTTTGAGAAATTTAGAGGTTTAATCAGTTTCACTCCTCTATCAAATCTATTAAAGTCCCTGAAAAAGCAAATCTGAGATTTGTTTCTAAACACATTGTAAATGTTAGAAATGCATTGCTAAAAACACGTTAAAGAGACTGTGAACTGTGAAGTACTGAATTGTGAAGTTAGACCGTTAAACAGTGTTTCATCATTGCTGTGTTCAGGATTTTTTTAGGCGCGGCTAAACGGTGGCTCGATGACGAACTGGAGCCATTGTGCATATGGCCCCTCCCCCAACACTATCATAAATTGGTTATTTATATTGAGCCTATAGTGTATGTTTTATGAGCAGCCAGTGGGATAATCGCTCTCTTTTAAGTTATGAGAAAGAACCGTATTCATCCGCACAGGCACGCAAAGCCGAAGCGCAACCAATACGATGTTCTTCTTCCGCTTTGTTTTTTAACCGCTAGAGGGCCAAAAGTAATATAGTGCACCTTTCATTTATGTAATTTACAATAAATAATTATATAAAATAAATTAAAACGTATCGCCCAACGTGGGGCTCGAACCCACGACCCTGAGATTAAGAGTCTCATGCTCTACCGACTGAGCTAGCCGGGCTGGTTAGACCGTCGGGCAAACATCCGCCATTTTGTTGACTTTCTTCTGACATCATCAAAGAAGAGGTTCAACGGCTGAGAACTCCGTGCCCGTAGTTTATCCATTAAAATTCGCGTTCAAACATAAAATATTCAGGGAAAAAAAATAGATCTTAATGTTGTATAAATCCTTATTAATATTACATTTGCTACTCAATCGCACGACGTCTGCATTTTGGAAAATCTTCAGAATCTGGATTCGTCTAATTTCTTGTCATCTTTCAGAATCGAGTTGTTTGTTGCTGCAGTTTATATGAGGTTAGCCGTTTCCACTGCTACTTATATCTAAGTTAACAGCAAAGCATTTACACATTTTTGTAATGTTAGATTACCTACACTGTTTAGTATTAGCTTTAGGCTATATTGCTTAAGTAGCTATGAATGAAAAACTAACGTGATTAACTCGTGTGCAGTTTTTCATAGTTCTAAGCAGCTTGCAAATGCTATCTAGATTTTTTAATTCTCAAACCAGGACACATGCACGGGAGTATCCTTATGGGTTTTTGACCCACCCAACCTTCTCTGATGATATGAAAATGAGTAACTTCAAAAAGTTTGAACAATGGTTCTCAAACTTCCAAGGGCTCCTCAAGATTACTTAAAATAGTTAAAAGCTAAAACAAGGTAAGCTATTTCTTAGTATTTGGTTCTTTTTGTTCTTCTTCTTTTTTTTTTATAAATATAGATCCTTCTCGTTATGCCTTGAAGTCAAAAAGGTTGAGGTCCAAAATGAGAGCAACAAATCTTTTGCAGTGTATTTATTTTAAGCCTGTGTTTCAACCCATTTCCAAGACACTCAGTACCATTTCATTGGGTTTTGAAAGTCAAATGAAATGCAAATATGTATTTTTGCATATTTTGCATGTAGGCCCTACTAATAAAACAAACACATTTTAACACAGAAGTAGCAGGCATTGAATGTTGAAACAAGACAAGTAGAAGAGGAAAAATGTTCATTGCGGTTTTTTCTTTCTTTCAGAAAATGTCCCAATCAAAGTCGCACAAGGCAATGAGTGTCCCAACTGCAGCCAGAGGATGGACCGTCTGATGCTGTTCCCCGTCCGAAGAAATGCTGTGACCTCTTTCAGGAGGTACGTGTAGCCTATAGACATGACACACATAAAGTCATAATTTATAGGGGCCATTCTCTCAGAAATGATCAATAAATGTCCAGGTCATATTTACCATTAAGATTTTTGGTTACACTTTATTTAAGGTGTCCGTGTTGCAGTGTAATTATACATTTAAGTCATATAGTTAATAATAATGAACTACTTGAATAGTACATACTGTAGGGTTAGTTGCATGTAATTATACTTAATAATACGATATTTCATTTTGATTTAAGAAAAGCATTTACAAAAAGCTTAATCCAAAATGTGTTACCTATCATTTGTCTATGTATTAGTCTGCACTGCCATCTAGTGGTCATTATACAGAGCCATCATGGCAGAATGGTATAACATGAAAACATGGTATGAACATGAAAACATTGCATATGTAATGTAGCAGCTCTTAATAATAATCATAATTGGGCAACGGTCACATCTGTTGTACAAACACTGTTTATTGTGTTCTTTATCATGCCTATGTTAACATTAAGTGCTTCGGTTTTGGTGGCAGTGACAACCCCGTCTCTGTGGCGCAATCGGTTAGCGCGTTCGGCTGTTAACCGAAAGGTTGGTGGTTCGAGCCCACCCAGGGACGAAAGCATCTTTTGAATCAGAAGAATTGCTGGGGATTCAATGACATTACCTAACCAAGTATAGTTGTGATTGAGCCTGTGCTTTTGTTAATAAGGTAATTTTGTTGTTGTTGTGGAAGTCTGTTAAGGTGGGGAGCCGGGGGAGTGGGGGGTGTGTGTTGGCGGTGGAGACAGACGGGGGTGGGGAGGTAAAGAAAAAAGAAAGGGAAAAAAAGGGGAAAGGCGAAGGGATTTCTTTTTAATGACTTTGCCCTCTAACACTAATGTTTTTGAAAGTCTACGTTTATCATAAATTATCATAAAAACATGAATTTTTATATTTTCCTATACATTTAAATGGGAGTAAAGTTGATCACAAGGTTGCCGGTTCGAATTTCACTGTTGCCAGAAATGAAAGTTGTTATTTTATGCTTTGAATTATTTATTTTTTCATTAAACAAATCAAAACTGGGCTGCGTTCAGCCCCGACAAAACGTTGCAAAACGTTTTTTAAACAGAAACGGTGGTGCGTTGAACACCCTGTTCTGATGACGCGGGAGTTGCAACTATGGCAGCTGAGATTGCCATTCTTTGTGTCATATTGAATGATTTTCAGAGCCTGATGAAATCGGTATAAATACGTGTTTAATACGGCAAAATACACTCGATGTTACAGTCACTGCCCTTGCCGTCCAGAATAAACATCCCCGTCCCATTTAATTAACTTTTTTATCTCCGGGTAATCAATTCTTATTTAAATCATTTTATCTCTAGTTCTTACTTTTTTAATACCTTGTATTTTCTTTCTCATTATTATGTAAAGCATTTAATTACCATTGTGTATGAAATTTGTTATATAAATAAACTTGCAATGAAGCTAAAAATATACATGGATTTCTCGGCGACGTCATCACTGCTTGCGCACGCACCCGAGAGGCAGAAAGAAGAAACCTCTCGTGTTGTAGGTTAGTAGCGGCGTGTCTGTAAGTCAAAATGCCAAGGAGTTGCTGCGTGGTTAATTGTACCAACAGAGCCAGTGCTGGGTGCCTGATGTTTAACATACCTAGGGGGAAGCATGCGTTTGCCAAAAAATTATCATTATCATTCATACATGTATCACAGCAACACTGCAAAATTAAAGACAGACAAACAGATCCAACTAAAATCACGTTTTATTGAGTCAGCAGTTATACAAACAATAAGGAAAGCTTCAATACTTAAGGTTGTTGCAGTAGCGGACCAGCTGAGCGATCTGTCTTTCTGCCTCCAGGATGCGCACGCACCCTGTAATGTTTGTAAACAGGAAACCCGTGTATAAACAAACTTTGAACTTTGGACGTGCCCCTGATTTCCACTCAGCGATTGGACAAGGAGATAGTGGGCGGAGACAGCCGGTCCTGAGGGAAAAAAAGGGAAAAGCAAAGGAGATTTATGGATTTGTCCTCCATCATTAATGTTTTTGTAAGTCTATGTTTTATGAATATATCATTTAATTTTGAGCATTTAAATACACTTTTGTTCATATATATTCTCATGCACACACAAAAATATATGAACAAAAATGAATTAAAAGTAATCAGGTAATTATGTTTAAAGCATGTGAATTTGTCTGCGCATCATATCTTTTATAGGAATTATTATTGAGACCAATCTGCCTCTGTAGGGGTAAATTGATGTTTTGTTTTCCGAAATGTTTACAGCGGTTTTATGCATTAAGAAGTTCAAAACACTGCGCCCAACGTGGGGCTCGAACCCACGACCCTGAGATTAAGAGTCTCATGCTCTACCGACTGAGCTAGCCGGGCTTGCATCCTGTGCACTTCAGCTGCCAAAAAATATACATTTTGTAATAATTATTCACATTTATATTGTTTTTGAGGGATGCTTCCTCCTTCCTTTTATTGGTGATGTATGATTGGAGACAGAGTGTATTTTCATTTCTTTATTTAAATTTTTTTTAAAGCATCTTATATTGTAGATCAGTGCCTAACAAACTATGAGACGGTATACTTTTAGCCAACCTTGACCAAAAGTAACATTATTTCAGTAGATTTTATACTCTAAAAATACACAAATGAAAATATGTTTTGAGGGCTTTAAAAACATCCTGTGGAAATATGATCAGGCCACATCATATTCAAAATGAAGTGAAAGTAAAACTTGAGGCTGTCATTAAAGTAAGGTGATTTCCAGCTGCTATCTCAAAGTTGAACAGGTCAAATATTGTTTTTAGATGTAGGTTTCCCCCCAGTTTCCCTCGATAGCTATTGTTGTTTTAATAATTTATTAATGTATGTTATTTCCCCACTGCGTGAGAGGCATTGGTGACATCTCTGTATATCACCAATAGCCTTAGAAACATGAATGAATGATTTACAAAATGAATCCGGGCCTTTATGATGGTGACAAAATGCAAGTATAAATAATTTTAATGTCCATGAAACATTAACACACACAAGGCCTTCTGTGGCTTCCACTTTGAAAACTTCAGGTTTAAAGTCCCCCTGTAGTCAATCATTTTATCGTTTAAAACGCATCGTGGCATATTTTAATGGCAAATTCTTATTTCCTGGAAAAAATTTGTATTCATACCTTAAAATATGTAACTCTACACCATTGACCATTGCTTCATTTAGTATACGCGGATCCCGCCTCCACTCACTCATACAGGCTCGTGTACAAGTCTGTGTGTCAGGATGGTAATGCGTTTATGCATCGCTCTCTCCTTCGTCAGACACATAATGGTAATTAATATGATTAGCCTTTGGCTTGACTCCATTGTCAAACAACTTCAATGTGTGGCTAATGTCACACAAACCCTGTTCCCGTTCTCCATCTCAGTCTCAGCTGCCTTCTGAACATCTGCATCCTTAGAAACGCTTTGAACATCACAGACCGTCAGTGGAGAAAGGCATATCGTAATATACATCATGTACATAATTCACCCACTATATTAGCTAAATACAGCAGATTTTTCATATCAACAGTAAAATAAACCGGGATAACTTCAGAGGCAGTTAATGAAATGCTTAAGGTCCGCCCCCCTCATGACGTGATCGGATACAAAGTAGTTTGTGACATCAGAAACACCGGCGATTTCAAACCGTGTTTTTGATCGTGTCTTTGGTTCACTGCAGCATTAAAGGGTCATGAAACCCCCTGTTTCAGCAGCCGTCAGTTCTCACCACGGTTTTGAAAAACGCTTATAAAAGTGGGCGTGGTTTAGACTGACTGACCATTTTATGACCCGTTTGCTCGGTTAATGGGCCGTAAAGAGCGGTTACACTCACAGTGTGGATGAATCGCGTTTGTTTTGAAGACTCATTGGAAAGATTCTCAGCTTTGCTACAAGAAACATGTGAAAGGAAAAAAAGCTAAAAGGAGATGACTTTGCACTAACTGACTGAATGCCTTTTATTTGTGTTTTTAGGGGATTTTATGGATGTAACAAAGACAGTGAGCCAGTGTCCTCATCTGCAATGAGTTAACACAGTCATGATAGTGTGCATGTGATCAGGTCTCTTTCTGTTTTTAAAAGTGACTGGAATAATCCTCTACATAATGATTTCACTTTATGAAACTGCAAGATTAATTTGCAAACTGTGTTTAGAGTTTGAATGGTGTTGTAGTAATTTCATGGAAAAGGTATGCAAGATTTTAGGTTATTTCTAAAATCCTCCCCCCCACAAAGTGAAAGTATGTTGCGCAGGCTATATATTCAGGTTTTGTCAGTTGGTAGATATTGTTTCAAGTGTGGACACTGTTCAAGAAAACATGGACTTATTCTACAGCTATTCCCTCTCTCTGGTAAGGCTACATTTTAATTGCAAACTGTTTCAGACTTCTTTGCATTAGATGCAATATGATACAAGTTTTTAAAAGTGTAATATGACAACAAAAGTCATTATGAAAAAGCTTATAATGTAATACAAGTCTATAATATGACAGTGTTTCTCAACTAGTGGGTCGCAGAGTGTGCATTTAAAGAAATAACAAACGTCAACGCATTATAGCAACGCCTCAAAAGATTTTGTCAGACTTTTGAGCCGTTCGTTACTATTGTATACATTGTTATGTTATAATAATCACATTTATTTAGTTTTATTGACCACGATATTATCATTGATATTTGTCTGAGAGGGGCACTTTTGATTCATTTTGAAAAAGGGCAGGGGCTCGAGCACCCAAAGCCCCCCCCCCCCCCCCCCCCCCCCTGCACGTGCCTGATCATATCTGTTGTTTCCATAACCCCAAGACGCCTCTTTATTTTCACTTTGTGTTATTTTGTATATTTTTTAAATGACTGTGGTGGCTCATACCAAATTACCTACTTTATTAACAAAAAACTAGTTTGGGATTGGTAGGAATCCTTTAAATGTATGTTTATGTTAAGTAAAGTAGGATTGGTTTTGTGTGTAAACCATTTTTGTGAAATAAAATTAAAAAAAATATTATTCTTATTGGTGAATTGTATACCAGTTGAAAACCACTGTAAGTAAATTCAAAGTTATGTAAGATTTTAGGTTATTTTTGACGGAAACCCCCACAAAGTGAAAGTAGCTATAGGTTGCGCAGGCTATATATAGGCCTATTCAGGTTTTGTCAGTTGGTAGATATTGTTTCAAGTGTGGACACTGTTCAAGAAAACATGGACTTATTCTACAGTTATTCCCTCTATCTGGTAAGGCTACATTTTAATTGCAAACTGTTTCAGACTTCTTTGCATTAGATGCAATATGATACAAGTTTTTAAAAGTGTAATATGACAACAAAGTCATTATGAAAAAGCTTATAATGTAATACAAGTCTATAATATGACAGTGTTTCTCAACTGGTGGGTCGCAGAGTGTGCATTTAAAGAAATAACAAACGTATTATTTTCTGATGATGAAAGACTTTTTTTTTGAAAGACGATGAGGTTTAAAGGGACAGTTCACCCAAATATGTAAATTCTGTCATTTGACTCGCATGTTGTTCCAAACCTGGACAAATGAAGATATTTTGAAGATTGTTTTTAACCAAACAGTTGTGGGGCATCGTCGACTACATGGTATTTTTTCCTAGCATGGAAGTCAATGTAACCAAACAGTTGACGGTAGCCGCACATTGTTCTTTTTTCTTCTTCAGCCGAACAAAGAAAGTGCACTTTCATTTTTAGTAAATTTATAATTTAAGTAAAAAGTGCCTGATTCTGATTAAATCAGGTCTGATTAAATATCTGATATAGCCTAAATGAGATGATGTCAGGCTATATGAATGTCTGTGTCAAGTTATTTTATCAACTTATTACAAATTAAAGTGTCTCACCTCAGAAAAACGAACTTTCCTGTCCCGTCAGCCGTGGCGCGCATAGCGGCAACGCGCACTGTATGTCACTTCATTATAAACAAAGCACGAAATTACAACGTCTTGTTTGTTGTCAGATAGTAAGTCGTGATATTACTTAAGTGCTACTTCGTGTGTTAGCTTGGAAGGATTTGCGTGCAGATCTGATGTTCATCGGGAGCAGTTTCCACATGTTTCAAATTCATCGGGGTTGTGTATCATATCTGTTGTTTCCATAACCTCAAAACGCCACTTTATTTTCACTTTGTGTTATTTTGTATATTTTTTAAATGACTGTGGTGGCTCATACCAAATTGCCTACTTTATTCACAAAAAACTAGTTTGGGGTATCCTTTAAATGTATGTTTATGTTAAGTAAAGTAGGATTGGTATTGTGTGTGTAAACCATTTTTGTGAAATAAAAGGAAAAAAAGTATTATTCTTATTGGTGAATTGTATACCAGTTGAAAACCACTGTAATATGACAATAAAAGTCATGTAAAAAAAAAAAAATTCTTTCATTTTTTCAAATATTGATTTACTGAAAAATTAGAAGAGTAGACTAGAAGAAAAAAAAAACACTTTTCATTCAAATATTACTCTTAAATAACATTTAATATGTAATATGCTTTGAAGTGGGAGAAGATCCGCTCATTCTTCTGGTGGGGAAGCAGCAGTTCAACACCTGCCAATCAGAATCAGACGGAGCCATCGGAGAGTTCAGACAAACGTACGGTGCACATCTAGTCCACACACTTATAGCTTATCAGTTATATGATTAATGTATATGTTTATATGTGTCTCTACACAAAACCATACCAGTCAAACATTTGGACACATTGGACTGAATTTGTTTTTTATTATCTTAACTGTTTAATCTAAATGCTTTTGCTTAAATTCTTGAAATGAATTTGAGTTGTGCATATATTTTAATAATTAAAAAAAACATGTAAGATAATTTATATAATTCTCATTCTTCCACTGGTGTTATTTTATAGACTGCAGCCATTTCAGTTAATTAGATCCTGACACTGCAGTATTAAAGTTGACATGAAATCATCATTTCACTATTTTTAATATACATTCATGGTCTTATTGTGCACAATTCATTAGTTTTATATTATTCCAAATAAAATAAGGTTGTCCTTATCATTTTGAATCAAAAAATTGCTTTTTCAGATGACATCCCAGTCACAAAACCTACTGAAATGCCGGTGTCGGCGGTCCAGGAGGGGAGCGGTCCTGCACAGCCCACCGTAAACTCACATTCAGGTCGGTCTGCAATTCCCAATAGAGAAAATCAAGACTCAACTGAGTTTCTCTTAGCGATATGTCCCGTTACGCATTACGAATGCCATGTTTTGTTGACTTGAGGTTTTTTAGGCCTTGTTTACACCTGGTATTAAGATGCGTTTTGGTGGATCGGATCACAGGTAGACGAGGGAGACACATTCCCGTTTACAGCTGGTGTTTTAATCCGTCTCTTTTGTCCACTTTCAACCACTTCTGTCCTGATTTCTTCCAGGGGAGGGTCTATGGGTGGGTAAATGTATGGGATTTTTCAGATCTTTCGATCTAACGGACTTCTAAGCTTGTGTAATTTACATATGAACACGACCGGAGACGACGGAAAAACACACAGAGAGCATCAGCTTTAGTTTCTGCTCTGACAAACTCAAGACCAGCCGAACGCTGTGAGTGTGTGTTAGACATCAGGAATCGAGAAAACGTTGAGCTTGGGACGTTTTTCATCTTCAAACCAAACTTGGGTCTCCAGCCGACAAAGTTTAAATACCGTCTGGCTAGCGTGCATCCCATAATGTTTGCGCATTAGGTCAGTAGAGAAGAGTAGGCGTCTTTTGTGGCTGTTTGAACACATTAGCGTTTATACTATGAAAGCCATCCAGTCTAATGTGTTTTCAACCTCTGGAAGTGGCCCAAAGTGGACACGCTCAAAATGTTTCAGACCCGTTTACACCTGTAATTTAGTGTCGTCCACTTGTGATCCGATCGACCAAAACGCATCTTAATACAGGGCCTTCAAACCTGTTGAACTGAACTCTGAACCCTGAACACTAATGTGCACAGGGGCCTTTTGTGATCTTGTTTTACTCTGTCATTTCAGTTCCTCCACAGAACCTGTCACAGTACTACCCAAACTCCCACACTGACCCTGATGAAATTGCAAACCTGGATAAGATCAACATCATTGTAAAGTGTGCTGGAAAGACCATGGAAGTGAACATGTTTCCACTGGAAAGCATCTCTGTCTTACTAAAGGAGGCCTGTGAATGCGCAGGGAAGAAACCAGAGAAAATGTCTCTGGTTTATGAAGGTAAACACAACATTCATAAATGGTTCTTCAGGTTGATCTGATGCAGACCTTGTCATGATTAATGAAACATATTCACATGAAAATATGAAGAACTTTTATGTCTTACCTTTAGTTTGATGAGTGAGCCTGCAAATCCGTAATTGCTAACATTATTTATTTTCAGGAGAACGTCTGGATGTGAACAAGACAGTGGGTCATTATGGGCTACGAGGAGGAACCACAGTGAACTTGATTCATGCCTAAATCAAGCCTGGAATATGCATCAGTAACACACTACACTACATACGTTATTTAAGCTCAACCATCGTATTTTTGTTATTATTAAACCAGTGTCATTGTAATGTATTATTGTAAGTATTGCATTGTATATATTGTATATTCTCTATGCTGCAAAAAATAGAAATGCTCATGTGTGCACTGTTACCTCAGCAATTTTATTTTAATGACAAATTTTGATTTTGTTGTCATGAAAAACACTATATAAATTAAACTGACTTCATTCTGATCCACGTAAATGAATTCATTCAGACACAGTTTGATTTTACATGGGAAGCTTCATGGCTGAGAACAGATATTGATTATTATACAGGGATCCAGGGACATTGCCTGGCAGAAAAGTTTGAAAATATAAACGCAGAATAGACATGTAAAATTTTAGTGATGATCTAGTAGTGGCATCTTAATAAACCACAGTTTACACCACAATAGTGCTGTTGAAAATACGCTGTTGAATTGTTTGAAAATGTGTTGAGTTAAGTGGACTTCAGTATTGATTCTAGCACGGGCTGACTAGCGCAGGCCAATAGTGTTCAAGTGCTGGGGTTTGTGTAAAAATTATGACCCATCATGCCAAACACTAGCAAAGTCTCACAAAATGAATAAAAGACAAAATAATGATTCACTTCACGCTACTGGCGTAATATGGAAGCTTGTTCTCACAGAATAAAAAAGTTAATTAAGACTTTCTATCCCACAATTCTTACTTTTTTCTTTATATCTCGCAATTCTGAAAAAAAGTCGTAATTGCAAGATATACATTCCCATTTTTTCCCTCATAATTGTGAGTTATAAAGTCCGAGTTGGTAAAAAAAAAAGGCCCACTGAAGTAAACCAACAATCAGTAAATTATTAATTTTGGTGAACTGACTCGGTACGAATTACTGGTATGTATAAAAATCCCCAGGGCTAAAGTCACTACTCAGGCGCTGTAAACACTGCGTCCCAATTCACACACTATCCATCCTAAATAGGCTAGTATTCAAAATTAGAATAAGTGTGTCCCAAATCGTAATATTGAAATGAGTATTAAAAAGATAAATGGTCTACTTTTCAAAAAAGTCTACTTTTTCAGGTTAGAATCCGTGCACACTCGCCCACAACCCATTGCGTGTTGGACGAGAATTCGATTAGAACTACAAAACGTGTTAAAAAATACAAACATGGTGGATGCGAGTCTGATGGTTAAGAGAGGTTTATAATGGGGTGTGCGTGATTAATAATTAGTGTTGCCACAGTTACTTTGAAAAAGTAATCTGATTACTGATTACTCCTTTAAAAAGTAACTAAGTTAGATTACAAGTTACTTTATTAGTTACATTCAGCAGTTGCCGACAACACGCCTGCCGCCTCAACATAAAAATGACAACTGTTTTTGTCAACACTCACTTTATTGGAAGTGCATTTTTAACAGTAATGTTCAAAATTATATCTCCTGACATTTTAAGTTGAAATTAAAAAATATTTCCTGAAAAAAAAACATGTTTTAATAAAAAATGTAATAAAGACAGTCTTTCTTGACTTCACTTAACATAAATACTCTCCCCGAGACGCAAGAAGAAAGCAAAAATATATATTTTTACTAAGGAAAATGACAAAAATAGTAACTCACAGTGACTTGGATAAGTTACTTTAATCTGATTACTGGTTTGGAAATAGTAACGCGTTCGATTACTCGTTACTGGAAAAAAGTAGTCAGATTAGAGTAACGCGTTACTGGCATCACTTATATAATCAGTATCTAACCTGACGAAAAGATATCTATTCAGTGTTATTCACAATATTATCTGCGACAGTATTGAGAAGGTTTGTAATGATACGGTTGTCATTAACTTTTAAATGCATCATTAGGCCTATGCAAATTGCAAACACAAGAGAGGAGTCTCCGCATGACTGGCAAATCAACGTGTTAATACATTTCTTTTTGAAACGGGTAGGAAATTAAATTGAATTGAATGTGGGATATTTTAACTTTGACAAGATGATTGACAGGGCAGTTTAAACGGCGACAGTATGCATGTAACAAGCTAGCAGTCCGTTAAAGATAGTGTTGTAGTCAAGACCACCTAAACCGAGACCAAGACCAGCGTGTGCCGAGACCAAGACAAGACCAAGACAGGGCGAGACCGAGTCAAGACCAGGGCTGCGTTTCCCAAAAGCATCGTAAGCCTAAATTGATCGTAAAAACGATCGTACGAGTGATCTTAATATTAAGGTCTGTTTCCCAAAAGCATCGTAACTTAAGTAGCACTTGAAAATGATCGTAGATCTACGAGTGCTCTGGAGTAATCGTAAAGCTCTAAGTGTATCGTAAGAAGACAGAGTTATGAGGTCACCTACAGGACAACCGGCAGATTACACCTTTAACTTTATTCAAGTGCATTGTGATAATACTATAAGGTTTTGATTGTACTTTATTGTACACTTTTTTATTATTTTTTTTATTTTAATATTCTCATTATTATCAATGTTGATTAAAAAACAGTTCTGCTGCTTAATATTATTGTGGAAACTGACTTTATGATCACTGGATTTTTTTTTTTTTTTTTTTTTATGAGGGCAGGTTACAAACAAAAAAAAATTATAAATACACATCAGATTAAATGAGGATATTTATTTCGTCTTTTTTAAAGGTATCTTTTCTTGTTTTTTTTTTCTTGTTTTTTTTTTGCCTAAGCCTGAAGGTAGTTGCTTTATATAGAGGTGTTTTGATTGCTAATCCACATCAGATGACAATTATTAGGTGAAACGTTCAGAGGAAACGATTCCATATAAGGTTATATTTCAGAACTTCGCAAATGGACAGCGACTATTAAGTAGCACTTAGAGCGCGTTCTCGCGCGTTCATGTTAAGTACATTTTTGGGAAACGCACGTGGAATTGCTGCGAGTGATCGTAACTTCGCTCGTAGAACACGCTCTTTAGAGCTAAGATACATCGTTATTGGGAAACCCGGCCCTGACCAGCAGTCCTTAAATTCATCTAAATGATCCATATACTGTCTGAGAAATGACTTGTATTTAATGAATAAATACAATTAGAATAGTAAGACACTATAGCGCTGTTACCAGTCAAATCACTAACAATAAAATTCATGGCACAAAAGTTGCATCTGAATTTGTACAATTAGGCCTACACCTACATAAATAATGTTCAGATTAATGTAACATTAAAACATCAACATTATCCTTTATTCAACCGATTTGTTCAAAGCAGCTGATTCATTTAATAACGAAACGTTGCCGAGTTAGCAAAGTCACAGTTTAAAATGTCATTTAATATTAACTTCTTGTTTATTGAACGTTTGTATAAATCAATATAATTGTATACTTATATTCATGAAAACAGCTTAAATAACAAAAATAACAAAAACTAAGACTTTATTAAAGGGTTAGTTCACCCAAAAATGAAAATTCTGTCATTAATTACTTACCCTTTAGTACAAGGTACTAAAGACGTTGTTACAAAGTCCATCTCACTACAGTGGTTCTACAATAACTTTATGAAGCAACGAGAATAGTTTTTGTGCGCAAAAAAACCCCTAAATAACGACTTATATAGTGATGACGATTTCAAAACACGGCATCATGAAGCTTCGAAGCGTTATGAATCAGTGAGTCGATTCAGCGGTTTGGATCGCCAAATTTCAGCAGTTTGGCGGTTTGACACACGATCCGAATCATGATTCGACTCGCTGATTCATAACGCTTCGAAGCTTCATGAGGCCGTGTTTTGAAATCGTCATCACTATATAAGTCGTTATTTAGGGGGTTTTTTTGCGCACAAAAACTATTCTCGCCAATTCATAAAGTTATTGTAGAACCACTGTAGTGAGATGGACTTTGTAACGACGTCTTTAGTACCTTTTAAGGGTCTTGAGAGTGAACCGTGCCATTGTGCCAATGGAGGCCTTTCAGAGCCATCAGATTTCAACTAAAATATCTTCATTTGTGTTCTGAAGATGAACGGAGGTCTTACGGGTGTCGAACGACATGAGGGGAAGTAATTAATGACAGAATTTTCATTTTTGGGTGAACTAACCCTTTAAGCATTGTCTTCTCTTCCGGCTTTGTTTGAATCCGCGTTCACGACGCCACAGTGACACTGCTGACGTAAGACGCTGTGACGTGTTATCTGGTTATCTTTGGCGATTAGGGCATCCGGGACATGCACACTTACGCACCATTTTAAAAAAAATATAGCAATACAAACAATGTAGAACCGCTTGTTTACAGCGTGCGTCTCCCTCAGACTACAAACGAAGCTCTGTCGCACCAGATAACACGTCACAGCGTCTTACGTCAGCAGCGTCACTGTGGCGTCGTGAACGCGGATTCAAACAAAGCCGGAAGAGAAGACAATGCTTAATAAAGTCTTAGTTTTTGTTATTTTTGGACCAAAATGTATTGTCGACGCTTCAAAAGAGTCTAACTAGCTAAATGATGTCACATACGGACTACTTTGATGATGTTTTCATTACCTTTCTGGACGTGGAGAGCAAAGTGTGCATATTATATATATATATATATATATATATATATATATATATATATATATATATATATATATATATATATATATATAATACAAATCTCAGAATTTTGTGGCCATTTATATTAATCTGGGGCATTTTTGAGACAATGCTGCATTGATTTTGAACCCGGCACAGTAACAAAAAAAATCACATTACAAAGAAGTTATTGATTGCATTTTAAGCTGTAAGTTGTACATCAAATCACATTAGGCCTAATGATGTTAAATCAGACAATGCACCGGCAATTTAGTGATATCCTTGTAGTTGTGGTCTTTACTGGTCCTCTAAGTCCGAGACCAAGACAAGACCAAGAGCGGTCTCGAGTAGCTACTACAAGTATGCCTAGTATGACTTGATCAGCTGGTTCAGCTGGGTTTCATTGGGGTTGGAGCTACACTCTGCAGGACAGTGGCCCTCCAGGAGCAGGATTGGACGCCCCTGTGCTACACACTCAAAAGTATGTACTTTTTCTTCACAAAAACAGTACTTTTAGAGCATATTGGGAGGCAGCAAATGTTGTAGCGCAGCAGCAGAAACCACGTGATTAATGCGGAAGTTGCGCCTATTTACACTATTAAGTGTGTGTGTGAAGTCGAGCAGTTGCTCCGCTCGCAGACCAGCGCTCGGGTTGGTTCCGACAGGAGGTTCGGGTCTCTTTCGGCTTCACGGTTCCGTTTCATTTCTGTAGCAGCCTGGGAGGTTCAACGCGAGACTGTAGACTGTGATCTACCACGGTAGAAGACAATTGTCAGTGAGAACAGGTGAGTGTTTCGAGCCGTTTGCTTTTAAATGACCGACGTTGCATAAGTTTGTGCACGACTATGAGAAGAGGACTCGAGAAGATCCGTGCATCGTGTCCGTCTCTTTCCATCAGTTCCGCGTTAAACGCGTGAGAAGTCGGCATTTCATTATTTAACAGTCTGTGGAGAGTCCAAAACCCCATAGAACAGTCTGCAGGCATTGCTGTCTCAACACCAGGCAGGATCTGAAAGCTCCTTCAAGCTCTTTTCTAATGCAACTGACTGAAGGAGCTCGATGCATTTGAAATTATAGTATTTGCATTAGACAACATTTAAATTCAGGTTAAGGCTCGTGCTTCTCCAAGTGTTTCGCCTCAGGAAAATCACAGTGTATAATTAGCGAAGAATGCATGACAGCAAGCCACAGCAGATTCTCCTGGGATTTCTGTTTTTTTTTCCAGATGGCTTTCAGGATTAAGATGCATGCTGCATATGTTTTGATTCTAAAAGGGTTATGACATGAGCATATAAATGTCCTTGCTAAAGCAATCCATACGAGACATTGACCCAGTTTTCCCCTCTCTGTGCCATGCTACACAGACTGGAACTGGTTCATATCTGTTGCATCACTTGTGTTGACACTTCAGCCAAAGTGTGTGATGTGGAGATGGAGGGAAATCTGAGGTTTGATATTGGATTGCATGTGCAGTTTGTATTATTTCTGCACTTCTCATTCTAAATGTATTAAGTCATTTGTGAGCATGGGACAGAGAAGGAGACAGAATAATTTATTAAGGGGCGCACCCAACCCCAGCTGCATGCACCCGTAGTTTCAGCAGGATATTTTTCCCAACTGTCCTGCCCTTTCCAAGTCTTCACAACTTTATCTTGTTAGATCTATTATAATATATAATATTAAAGTAAAAAGAATGCGTGAGAAAAGGATAACAGGTGTATTTGAGGACTTTGGAATTATCAACCACACCCTTTGAAAAGTATAATTTAGTGATTTCCAAATGCAATAATTGTTGCTGCATTGGGTGGACAAAAATGATTTATGTGCACATTGTGCAAAACAACAAGTTAATGCATTTATTGCATAAAAATGATTATTACATTTGGTGCACCAAAAATTGTTAGAACATTTACTGCACAAAAAAGAATTATAGTATTTGTTGCATAGATTGTTATTGTATAGGTGCAGACAAATAATTAGTTATTGCATTTACTGCACAAAATCAAATTTAGTTATTGCATTTGGTGCGTACATTTTTTTTATTGCATTTGGTGCACAAATTATTTTTTATTGCATTTGGTACATACAAATGTTTATTACACTTGGTGCATACAAATGTTTATTGCATTTGGTGCATAAAAATGGTTATTGCAGTTGGTACATAAAAAATGTGTTATTGCATTTGGTGCATAAAAAATGTGTTATTGCATTTGGTGCATAAAAAAATATTTACTGCATTTGGTTCATGATTTTTTTTTTTATTGCGTTTAGTGCAAAAATAGTTATTGCATTTGGTGCACACACTTCACCTAAGGGTGTCAGGGCTCCAGAACTAACACAGTGGCCCCCAACTGAAAATTTTAGGGGCACAACCAGAAAATGTAGGGGTGCACACCGTAAATCAACATGCTAACCAAATCTACTAATTTCCACTGGATTACAAATAAATACTTTTTATAATACAGGGCTCCAGACTAACATTTGAGAGCAGTGGCACCAGCACCACTAAGTTCTACAGATGGTGACGCCAGCACCTGATTTGGTGGAGCTGGAGGAAAATCTATCATAAGGTTAATTTAATCATAAAATTACTATTGTTTTGCATTTGGTAAGTGCAGTTACTAATAATAGTACATGTTTGTTTGTTTATTGGAAATTTAACAAGTCCTGAGCTTGAATTGTTATGCATAAAAAATGAACTTTTATTAACAACAGTAATGTGCAAAAAAACAAATTTTTATAAGGAAAATTGTAATATTCCAATCTTATTAAATGTACTATTGTTCTTATACATCATACTGAACTAAAAGGAACACTCTTTACTTGTTTTCTGTGTAATCCAGTCACAATTTGAAAAAAAAAGTTTTCGTTTTTTATGAGACTTCGTGACTTCCTACTTTTTTCCATATATTAAGGAGTGGAAATGTCGGTAACGCTTTAGAATAATGGTCATTAGTTAACTACATTAGTTAACATGAACTAATAATGAACTGCACTTACAAAGCATTTATGTATCTTTGTTAATGCTAATTTCAGCATTTACTAATACATTATTAAAATCTTGTTAACATTAGTGAATGCACTGTGAACTAACATGAACAAACCATGAACAGCTGGATTTATATTAACTAACGTTAACAAAGATGAACAAATACAGTAACAAATGGTTAGCCATGGCCCATGCTTAGTTCATGTTAGTTAATACATTAACTAATGTCAACTAATGACCATTATTCTAAAGTGTTACCGAAAGGTCCAATAAGTCAAATAAGTGCTCCTATGCCACCACCTACTGGTTATAGTGGGGGTTTTTTTTAATGTTTTTGCCATAAAGTTGCCAGCACCTTTAAACTTTCATTTTTACAAATCATCACACTAAAAATAATATTAAAATTGGATAATATTTCCCACTAGGTCTCGCAGTAGCAATGTTATTAATACTGTGGTGAATTCAAATGCGTTCTCTCTGGATCTCCAGCGCTGTTTAGTAAGGGTGTCCCGTGATCGAGATCGGCCCGTGTATGAGCTTGCGCTGCGATGTCTATTATTGCTCTGAGCTGATAAACGGTCCGCGCAGCACAGCTCAAACGAGTATCGCGGTTCCGTTCCACTTTCGTTTCGTTTGCCATCCAATGTTTCTTTAAAGGTCTCATGGCATGGCATTTTTTCTATTATTTTATAATGTTTCCTGAGGTGTACTTATATTGTTAGTATGATTTTTACATCATAAAATGTCATAATTTAGAAATAATACATTTTTTTAATACTGATGTTTACCCTGTGGCTGAATGCCCTGTTTCAAGAGGCGTGTCTGCTGTGAGACTTCAGTAAAAACGGCCACTGTTGTGATTGGCTGACATCTTTGCATTTGAAATGAGCGGAGGGGGCGTGGTTTAACAAGGTCTACGACGCACAAGCTGCTGCCAGAGAGACGGATGGACCGGAGTTCACTTCACATCAGTTCTCAGCACGTCTCAGTTCAGTGAACTGTTGTAGTTACTAGAATATACTTCAGGTTATTAGTTTATTTCTAGTCAGAGGGGCTGTCACTCATGTCAGAAAGTTAGTAACTTTATTAAATTATGGATCAGTGCTGACTCAAGACGCGAACCATTTAGAACGATTCAGTCCGATTTGGTGAACTGGTTCGGTTCACTAAAAAGAACCGGTTCAAATGAATGATTCATTCGCGAACCGGACATCACGGAGACGGAGCGATTGCTAACAAAGATATTTATAGTAACTACTGAGTTGTGAGAGCTCTGTCAGTCAGCGCGAGTTTATTGTGTTTGTATTTGAGAGTTCTGAATAAACACGAGTCCCAGTCACACGAGTCCGTCTTCATCATTATTACCAACTTTGTAACACATGCAATGTACCATTACAGCTGTCGAGATTAGGGCTGTGTTGAAAAAATCGATTCACCAATTCTGAATCAATTTTCATATTAATTTCTAAAGATCGATCCGTAACTCAGAGGATCGATTTAATAATAGGCCTACATTTTCCCCGTGAATTTTTATTTGCCACGTCATTGAATTCACGCATTCGCGCGAGGTGGAAGGACATTAAAACAACGAACATGTGATCTTTGAAAACTCCAGAAACGCTAAAAGCTGCGATCTGGCAGATTGTGGTTTCTCTTGATTTCAGGCGTTTATCCTCCGAAGCCGTACAGGGTGCGTCCCTGCCGCTTCAGCGCGTACACAACATCCATGGCGGTGACGGTCTTTCTCTTGGCGTGCTCGGTGTAGGTCAAGGCATCGCGGATCACGTTCTCGAGGAACACCTTCAACACTCCGCGGGTCTCCTCGTAGATCAGACCGGAGATACGCTTGACACCGCCGCGGCGAGCCAGACGACGGATGGCGGGTCTGGTGATTCCCTGGATGTTATTGCGCAAAACTTTACGGTGACGCTTAGCGCCTCCTTTACCTTTGCGATCTTAATGTCAATTCTTAATGTCATTTTTAATAATACATCAGGTTCGCGTCTAAATAATTGGTCTACTGCTGCTGATATAGGCTACCTCTGCGTCCTCTGTCGTCTACACCAGTGCAAGTTTGTGAAAGCAGTTGTATCAACACTCTGGATGGGGGATTTTTCTTTGCATCCATCAATACTCCATTAATTTGCAGTTGAATGTCTATAATAATAGTATCAATATGTTGCATAACTACAGTCCAGTAATTCAGGTAACAGCTGGAAAAAAATGCTTTCTTAAAAAACACTTATCTAAATCTCGAAGATCAGATCGGATCGAATCGAATTATGATAATCGATTCAAGATCTTGAGAATCGGAATCTAATTGATTCTTGAAATTTGAATCGAAACCCAACCCTAGTCGAGATGAACGAGTTACGAGTAAGTGTTGATTATAGCATTATTTTTAGATATGTTCCTATCATATGAAAAGCGTCAGTGACGTGCATTGAGTACACAGCGCAAACAAAGACACAACAGCAGTAATCGAATGTAATCCAGTTTATTGTGGGCTAGGCTGGCAAGCGGATATGCTCACGCTTACCCCCCTTCTGCTTAATCACGCGCCTCCGCTGTGGGCCAGATGCAGAAACGGCTGTATGCACATTGTAGAACAGATAGACGCGACGAGGACGTACAAAAACACTGACTCACAAGATAGAAAACACGAAAACACCGTTCTGTTTGGAGAGAGAGAAGCCGCAGCGTGTGCACGAATAATAAATAATTAGCTACACATAAGAAATCACTGATCACAGATCAGAAGGAACTGAAGAAAGACTTCTGTTTTCATTTGTACATCCAAACACTGAGAAACTGCCAGCATTCACTCATTCACACGCAATGATCTCTCCAGCGTTTGCATGGGCGTGCCAGATTCTCTGGGTGGAGGAAAGGGAGGTAACCGTTCCTGTGTGGACGTCAAACCAGGAGACTTCAGGATTGGCTCGTCTGGCCTGTCATTTTCTCAAAGGCGGAGAGAGACAGCCAGAACTCGGGTTTACACCGATCAACATTTCTATCCACTTGGGGACAATATTCAGGCTAGGGGAACTCATATTAATGTTGAAAAACCTCATAAAATGAAAATGTCATGCCATGAGACCTTTTAAGCAAAATAAATATAGAAAAATGATTGTTGTCTACCCTCTACCTTCAGCAGTTTCTCCGTTCTATTGAGTGTTTTGTTGAATTGAGAATAGCAATGAGAATGATGTCCCTGTGCTGAATGTCTGCTGTGGTTATGATGATCTGAGCTCTCTGCCACCTAATTACGTCATCAAGCTTTCTTCTCTCTGTTGTGCATTTAACATCTTGACAACCTGGTTCTTGCAGTATGTCTTTGATTTGTCAGTAAAGTGGATAAGCTTTAGTGAACAATATTAGACGGGTTTAAATCTCTCTCTCTCTCTCTCTCTCTCTCTCTCTCTCTCTCTCCTGCAGATTAGACTTGTGAGTTTTTCAGCTCCCCTGTGAACTAGAAAGTTTCTCCATATTCGCTTTTCTAATGAGTCGCAGAAAGATGAGATCCGATAAAAAGACGATTTTTAAAGAGGTTGAGTGAGAAAAAAACTGACTTGGCAGATTCAGACAGGATTAAAATAGCAAAGTATGTTTGATGAAACATGAATTTCTCTAATGCCTGGTTCAGACTTCACGATTTTAGCCCGATTTTGGCACGATCTGTTTGTTGACAATGGGTGTTGTGACGCAAGAATCGATCATCGTGACAGAAAGACTAGCATGTTAAAAATGTTTTGCACACAACAGGTTCCGTCACATCTGTGACAATGACCAATAGGAGCACAGAAGCTCTTCTGTACACAGCTTTCAAACTAGGGATGTGACGGTGAGGACATTTTCCAACCAGTTTATCGTCGTGTGACAACACCGGTAATACGGTAATATGTTTCCATCCACCTATTTTTATGCGCATAATTTTTTAAAAACTTGTGCGCTCGTTTGAGTCAGATAAATTTTCTATCCGATTTTTCTATCTACATGCGCATAAACTAGGGCTGTGCGATATTGAAGAAAAATGCGATATGCAATGCCTTGTTAAATAATGCGATATGAGATACGATATTACTTTAAGTGTGTAAAATCTATTTAAATTATATTAAAACAATTATTTAAGAAATGAGAATGATACCATTTATGTGTTTCACATTCTTTCTGGGAAAAGAAAGCATCACTACAACTTCCGAAAGTGACCAGCAGTGTTTTAGCAAAAATGAATGTCACAAATCTGACAATATAATTTTAACATCAATGTAAACAAACAAAACAATTCCTTCCCCAACTGATATCGTTCACTTAAAACATAACCGACTGTGTTAACATGAATACTCGTCAAGACCATTTTGCCATAACTGTGTGTGTATTTGACAGTTTGAGGGTGTAACAAGGCATGAAACAGAACTGAAGGGATCACACCCTTTCAGAGAGGCGGCTTGTGTGCACATTTCGGTGTGTGTGGCAGACAGCACGAGACTGCAAGGAGTTGTTTTTTGCAAGTTATTGCTCTTTTTAATGTCAAGCACGTCACATAAGTAACAAACGTGTGCCCAGTCTATTCTCTGCTATATGCGTCGACCTAAAACGTACACTTTTCACAATGTTGAAGTAGCCTATTAAAATTATTCAGATATTGCGTGCTGTTGCGATATGCATATCGTGATATGAACATTTGTGATATTTCGATATTTTCGATTATATTGCGCAGCCCTAGCATAAACTACGATGGAAATGCGTTTACCGAATAAATTCCTTGATGCGCATAGAATGAAAATCATGTGACTTTCGCTATGTAACAGCATAACTGTACTAACCAGCGGAAAAATCTTGTTTGCACAGCATCTGAAATGCTATTTTGGTCTTTCAGAAGTCTGTTGTCAAAGATGGCCGGTATATTTCCCTCCTAGAACTGTCTTACACGACTGCGTTCCCAAACAGCATCATCTGCCTCAAGACAACACGTTTATTGAGACGCACGAGTTTCTCTGAGACCCAAATAATTTATTATATACGAAAATGATTATATATGGTGGCTTCTATGTTTTTTAGTGATTTTTTTTATTTATTTATTTTTAGCGGTAGTTTATCAGGAAGTGACGATTATTTTCTCTTCGACTCACTGGATGGAAATGGTGCTTTATTCGCAAATGTTTTATGCGATATTGCATTCTTGCGCATAAATTATATTCGCAACTTTGTATGGAAACTTAAGTAGGCACTTTTACATTTCGCTTTGAAACCAAATCTTGTCATTCAGCTCTTCTCGTGATGAATGAAATCTGACTCCTGCTGCGACTCTCGTTCGGCTCACACTGTATTAAGCAGACATGTTCAGTTTTTAATTGTAAAGCCATTGTTTACGCTCACAACACCTGTCAGTCAATAGTCCCGCCTTCTCGATGACATCACACACAACGGTAAAGGCAGCAAGCGATGATTCATCAGGAAGCAATGTGTAGTCTGACAATGTTCTTGATTTTGAAAGTTTCATTTCAATTGGGTTTTGCATGATTTGGAACTCGAGTCTGCGTTGTAGTGAGTGCGAAGTGGAGCCACGATATCAAGGCCCCGCCCACACTATCAAGGCCCCGCCCACAGTATCAAGGCCCCGCCCACACTTGCGCAGAATCGGTTAGTACAGTTTACTGCAGAACAACTCCATTATATCGGTGTGAAATAAACTGTTATTGGAATTGTAGAAATTAAAGTTAAAGCTCCAATGTCCTCCAAAAAAAAGTCAGTTGGTGCCTCAGTGAGAACTTCACTCAGAGAAGCTGTCAATCAATCTCAGCTGATCAATCATGCCGTCAAACCCCCCGTTTTTTATAGCATCACATAACTAACTAAAACCAAACTTATTAAAAAATGAACACCTACTTACATCAGCGTGATAACTACCTAAAATGACAGAAACTATCTTTGGAAAAAAAATTGGATGTGATTTTATTTAGTTTGTCTCGCGTCTCACAGGGTTAGTTGGCTATACTGGGACCAGCCATTATCACATGTCGCTGTTGGGGTAACAGTTTAGGACCCAGGAGCAGTAGTGAAAAATGAAGACCAAGAGTCAGGAGTCAGATTAATTAAAGAAAAATTTACTGACGAATAGTTTGTAGTTTCATCAGCAGAAGCCAGCTTCAAGTCTCACAGGGAGTTCATAGGTCACGCTCCCCCTCTCCCCCCATTCTCCTCCTAATACATACAATTTCTCAACAATTATACTCTTTTCAAGGTCTAGCCATAACATTGGATGATTCTAATTGGCTCAGAGAAAATGAACAGTCATGGTAAATTCCACACCTTGTCAGTTAATCAGGTTCATATGTCCATAGATCACTTGTTGACATCTTCCCCTCCCCGGAGTTTAGGCAACGGAGTGACCTTCAGGTCTGGAGCAGGCGCCAGCATGTCCAGAACAACATCCTGTCACTCTCCCGAGGATGCTGATCTGTATACAGAATATTACGCAGAATACGCACATACACGGATAATAACCAGAAAATTCCCCCAGAACATACAGATAGTATTGGCTTTCTCTTTTCTTTCTATTTCTAAGAAACAATGGAACTGAAAATGAAAAGAGGAACAATTATTCTGTGAATTGGGTGCAGTCACAAAGGGTTTGAGCCCCCCCCCCCCCCCCCCCCCTTCCGGAATCCCTTGGGTTAACTACAACAGATGGCTGACGCCTGTTAAAAAGACTTCTGTTGAACTCTTTAGTGTTTGTTTCTCAGTTAAAGGAAATAACAGAGCTGGAATAAAGCCTAATATTAAATGAAAGGCTATACGTATTTCATCTCTGGAAGTGAGCAAGCACTGTTACTGCACTCCTGTCAGGTTAGGGGTGTGTGATGCCTCCAATATCCAAACACGCGACTGAAATCAAATGTTTAGTGACACATCACACATCCCTAGGACAGTCCAGACCACTCAGAGACCAAATACACAAACTTTATAAAACATTAAGGAAGAAACAACAATCATTGGTCCTATCGATTTAGTAATATCAAAACTGGAAAGAATCATTAGAAATCATAATATAGGAGGATAAATATTGATTAAGGCTTTGATTATGAATTTGATTCGGATATATATAGGTATATTGAAGTGGCAGTGGATTCACTGAAGCGCCTCTGCTATCGTTTGCAAACATTTATCTTTCGCCTGCATTTGTCTTTCGTGGTCGTCCCTCGAGGAAACATAAAGGCAGGAGTACTACCATAATCTGCAGAATCTTTCCTCCAGTGCACCAATACTATCGTCTCTCTCTTGTTTAACCATGCTTGAAAGCTGTGTGTGGAAGAGCTTCTGTTCGCCTATTGGTCAATGCCACAGATCTGACGGAACATGAACGAAACAAAAAAAACATGCTAGTCTTTCTGTTGTGGCATCGTGAAGTGTTGCAGACGCAGCATCGGTTGTCGTCCGACTGTATTGCCCAGTCCAAATACCCACACTTGAGGTCTTGTCCACTTGAGAGCCTATGCATGCGACAGGAAGTAAGCGTGCTAGACTTTCCCATGTCTTAAAAATGTGCAGTGCCCTATAATGCACACTAAACCCACATCTCAAATACCACTTCGGAGCAGTATTCGACGCTAAGCGTATCTTTGGGAACTCACGTGCCCTGAAATCACGAGATGTCGAGGAAAACGTTCCATTTAAACGTTTAATTAAATATTACATATCATTTGGTAGTAAAACAAGGTGGGAAACACTAGACATTATTTTTAATGGAAGGAGATATAGGCATGGTATTCAAGCATTAATTAAAATGAAAAAAGCAAAATGTTTGAATTTGGCTTGGAATTTCGTTTGTTGGAAATATGAACTGAATTTAGAAATGCTTTTGAAATAAAAAACTTTGCGTATAATAAACAAAATACATTTTTGACATGAAGACAGCGTTTGGAGTGGAGTGCAAAATAATCTGAAAATAACCCTGAGTACACGGCCTTTGTTGTTATTGTAAGTGTGCACTAATAAAAGTAGTCAGTTTATAGTTTATAATTATGTCTTGCACTTATCTGTATGGCTAAAAATGACGGTGTATTGTGAGTTGTTTCCGCTGTCATAAAGGGAAAAAAAACATCAGAACGCGCCGACGCCTTCGTCGGACAGAGGGTTAAAGAAACCATATATATATATATTTATATTAGGGCTGGGCAAATTAACGCGTTAACGCGGGCGATTCAATTTTTTCAGATTAACGCATTAAAAATATTTAACGCAAATAACGCAGCGTCCGTTTTATTATCCATTTTTGCTTGGCATTACATGATCACGCTCCTATTCATGTAAATGCTTCCAAGCGCGACAAGACACGAGAACACGCTGTATGTATGTCAATGTCCTGTCTGTGTGTGTGTGTGTGTGTGTGTGTGTGTGTGTGTCAGTGTCCTGTCTGTGTGGCTGCGTCTCATGCAGGTCTCATGTCAGCTAATCGAGGGACACTCTGACACACACACTCTCTCTTTCTCTCGACGCACAGACAGACTCGCATCTCCTGCTCACATCGAGTTCTCTTTTGCTCATGAGCAAACAATAACAACAACACAGAGAATTTTGAGTATTCTCATATTAGGAGTCTTAAATTAGTTAAATAACGTCTTAAATGAACTTAAAGAGTTGTGAGGAAATGAGATGCGCGGGACCCGCGCGTCAGATCCGCGTCATGTTCGTCAGCAGCCGCTCTTAAAGTGACAGGAGCAGCTTATGATGCCTGTCATTAATGTTCATCAAAGAACAACGGGAACAGAGAAAATTGTAGCTTTAATGATGATTAATCTATATTTCATTTATTATTTATGCAGTTAAGAAAGGTGTTTGATAACTATTACATTTCTGTATATGTCTAACAGGGAAGGCCATGGGTAAATATAACATTTATTATTTTGGGTTTATGTAAAGATTGTTTTAAGTTCACTTAAATTAAAAGTTGTTTTTTTTTAAAGCCTAATAAATGTTGAAATTGGGAGCTTTCAGTTATACTGTAATGTAACGTCATTAATGTTTCATAGAGACATTAGTATCAGTGATACTGGCCTTCATTCATAAAAACATGACAATACAACACATATTTAAAATATGCCATTGCTGTCTTTAAATTGTTTATACATTAATTTGGAGAGTAACTGAAATTATTACAATATCAAAATATTAAAAACTTGCGATTAATTACAGAAAAATTCGATTAATTTGTTAATTTTTTTTAATCGATGCCCAGCACATATATATATATGTGACGAAAGGAATATATATAATTATTTTAATTTTTTTATTTATATGTTGATGAAAAGTGAGCAGTAAGAGTAGGATGCTGACTCTTAACACCGGGGATATGTCGCCAAATTTTTTTAACTGATAATTTTCCTTTCGTCTGTATCAGCTCGGCGCTGAAAACAAATGAAATTAATTACTCGACAAAAGTGCATTATTGTTACTAGCAACAGCATTCTTTGACAAAAGCTGTCCAATCCAAGGAATGTTTTAAGTAGTAACCAATAAAAATATGTTTTTTCAATCTACCCGCCACTGTGGCTGGTTTACACGGCAAAGTCACCCGCCACTAATTTCCCACCCTGTAGTAAAACATAAAGTGTTGCACGTTTTATTGGTGCAAAGATAAGGAGGCTATGTGTATTTTGTGCATTTGCAACTGCTTTTATCATTTAATTAGAAGCACCACAATTTAAAAAAAATTCTTCTGTTACATAGGGACTACTGAACAGACATTTAGAAGTTTATTTTAAAATGCAAAGTATTGAAATGAAAAACAAAGCACTGTAAACACTTGCATTTTTTGCAGCACTATGAGTGTGTCCCATCAGGCAATTTAAAGTTCTACACACACTTGTAGTCTTCACGCCTACTTGAACACTTGGGCCAAATACGTCATGCAAGTAGTCTAGTGCAAAGACCGCAAGTGTGGGTATTTGGACTGGGCATATATGAGATGAAAGATTGTGTCCTGACGCCATGGGCGTTGGAAGCAAAATAAAATGTGGGTGGGTCTTCTCTCTCAGAAAAATTTTACTGGAGTACATGCCATTTACATTAAGTACAAATATACCGCCTTGTTTACTAAACATCTGGTTGGGAAAGACAAAATTACGGAAATCACCGTATCATTCAGAGCGGCATTAGTGTAGGGGTAAGACGCATTGCATTAAGTTTTGACGCGAAGCGACCCGAAGTTCGAATCCGCCTTTTGCCGAACTCACTCTACTCCCTTTTCCCATCACATATCAGATCGGAAAGGCACTTATTTTCAGTAAAAAATTAAGAAAATTTTAGAAAAGTGGAAATGGAGCGTCTAACGTGTGTTTAAATGTGTCATGAACTGGCTTTTAAAAAAAATGTATACTGTTGTCTGAGGTCAACTTATGACGTTTGCGTGGGTTTTTACATTCAGAAACATCATAATGAATAAGTAATAGGCTATTTTCTGCCTTGGTTTTAAGGTTCTTTGAAAAACGGTCGGTTTCGATGGGCGTGCCGCACTGAAGACTTGGAAGTAAATGCCCACGGCTAGGATTGGATAAGATTTGCATATTTAAAAAGCTTCAGCTCCCCTCAGTAAATGTGGAAATTATTTTGAAAGCGTCTATGGAAACGCTCACAGGACACGCAAAATATCTTTATCAAACAAACACAATGATTCATTTCTCATCCACCCGCGATTGATTGGAATGTTGTCGCCCGATCAAGGAATATAACTGCGAACCGTACACGCACGCACGCACACACACACACACACACACACACACACACACACACACACACGTGCGCGCGCAAGAAAGGAATGTTATTTCACTATTTAAGATAGCCTATCGGCAGGCTGAAAAACACATAGTCAAGTCAAGTCCGAGCCCTGGCCCATAACGTTACAAGTCCGAGTCTGATCACAAATGGCGCAATGACACCTCAAATAGAGGATTCTCCAGCCTGTGACAGCGTGCTAAGGTATGTAATCAAAAGATATCAAACGATCTGTAACAATGCAACTAACACAAATAAAAAAACTTGTTTTACTCACATAAGTGTGTTTTACCGTTCCTGTCGGATCCAATATAGAAGTCACAGCATTGTGTTTTAATCTCAATATGTCTGCAAATCCAGTCTCTTGTTTACAATCGATTCTGCGGTGAAATGAAGCGAACAAACGCTGGAACCGGCATGTTTATTGCTCTGTCGTGGGACCCGTTTAGCTCCATGAGTCGGTGGGCGGGCTTGAGGCTGTGCTTCTGTATTCTATGATGTCAGTGGTCGACATCAGTGTTGGGGTAGTTACTCAAAAAAAGCAATTAGTTACTAGTTACATCTGTAAATTGTAATGAGATTACTTTACTAGTTACTGTATTTGAAAAGTAACTTCACTACTTATTACTTTACTTTCCCATTTCTTAATTTACCGTGTAGATATATGGACAAATATCATATGGCTCTATGGCAGTGTTTCCCCAAACAAACAAAAAGGACTACTGTCAAATAAAGATAAAGAAAATAATAAGAACAAATGATTTAAATACAAGCAGCAGCACAAATAAATACTATTGAGCAAAGACACTAATAAAATAAACTATGCTTTTCAGGTTTTTCAGGTACGTCTAACATTAGTTTTCAGGTACAGAAATTGATCAAATGTAAAATAACATTGCATATTTGACTGTATAAATTAAAGATTAATCCTATTAAATTTACAAAATCTATTCAATCAAGAGCAGTGAGTGATGTCCTTGTCTTTTGTTGTTTGACATTAAACAGACAGCAATAAAGGCTACTGCCCCTTTAAGACCTAATCCTACTGCCCCTTTAATGCTCGGATATGCGTCGTTTTAAGGCATATACAGACTATGTCTGCTAGGATACTCATCAAGATGGGCATGTTGACATAGTTTTTGTGTGAGTTTGTCCGTTCAAGAGCAAAACTTGAAAGAGAACTCAATATTTGCGCACTGTGAGACGTGTGCGCGCTTTCGGATGAGTGCACAGACACAAAATATTCTCACAGCGCGCGTGACTTCTCATTTGTGATGACGGCGAAAATGAGTGGTCTTATTCAAACATACGGCAGCACGCGCATGAATTGAACAAAGTTTACAAAGAGAGAATTTGAAGGACTTTTACACGGCACCCCTGCTCTTGTCAGACGGCACCTCGGTTGGGAAACACTGCTCTATGGCAACGGTGCACGCAGCACTTAAACATATCAGATCTTTACACACAGGCAAACACGGCTTGAGTAACGCAGGAAAGCGCGTTCCTATAGTCTAGTAAAGTAGTGTAGTTACCAATATTTTTAGTGTAATGCGTTACTTTACTTCGTTACCCAAAAAAGTAATATCGTTACTGTAATCCGTTATTTTGTAACTCGTTACCCCCAACACTGGTCGACATATTCTGAGATCTCTCGTTTTCTGGGCCTGGTGTCTATAAAAGCTTTTCTTTGACTAACAAAGTTGTTTTCAGCTCTGAAACGTACAGGATATTCATATATCACGATGAACTTTTATATACCAAAGGTTTAAGGGAAAGTTGATTTCTCAATTCATCACCCCTTTAATAATAAGTGTTTATCGGTCAGGGGTAGGTAAATAGACATGTGCAGAATTAGAGACGATAAAAGTGAGTGAGTGGGGTCCAATATCATTGATCGTAAAAAGTGGGTAGGTCTTGTCCCACCCACACACAATGAAACGCCCATGACTGACGCCCATTGTCATCTACGAATCACCACAACAATGTCAAACGGATCATGCCAAAATCGAACTGATATACTGTATAAGAATCCGAACAACAACTCTGTGATGCTTTAATAGCTCTTTTTATAGGTTATCTGTCCTGTTGCATTATGGTCCGTGCAGCTGGCTGAGTTTAGTGTGTGTCATGGAAACATGCGGCAGATTTAACAGAAATAATGCAAGGCTCTTAACTGTTGAAAGAGTATGATATTCAATCTCTCTTGGTTTAAATAACCCATCTATACACGTACTACTTGATGTTTTTCCTGTATCATCTCTCTGTGTTTCTTACACTATCAGCTCTTGTTTGTTGATCTCTCTTTGTCGTTGTCGTTCTGCCTCTCTCAGGGTTGTTTTGAGGTCAGATGATATCTATGATGAGGTCGTAACAGAAGCTTATCCTGAGTTCGGTCCAGATTGATGCCAGAATGGCCACTGCTAAGAAAGGTACGTCTCTCTTTTGTCTTCTCCACCCTCACGACTGAAGTTTGTCCATTTTTACAACAGATTTGAATTTAAATGGTCAAATTGGCTAGAAATCAAATATGAACCTTTTCTTTTTCTGCGTTAAGAAACTCACCTATTTCATTTGTCTAATGCTATATCGTTCTACTGCTGAATAATTGCTCATTAATTATTAGTGGTGCTTCAATTACATGCATTTTCTGTTTTATTCAGCAAGGATGAATTGCATTGATCAGAAGTGACACAGAAGAGATTTATAATATTACAAAAGATTTCTATTTCAAATCATTTCTGTTCATTTCAACTTTCTATTCATCAAGAGCATTTTTTATCATTTGCGGTGCACCCAAATTATTCCTCGGCTCGCATCGCTTTTAACACCACAATTTCAAGGTCACCTTTTTATCACGCTCCATATACATTCATATATATTATGTAAATGATTTTAAACAAGAATAAGGTGTAGGTAAATACTTTTTAAATAAAAAATTAAATAAAAAAATGTAATATTGTATATTTTTTTTAAAGTGCCTCACTGAGCTGCCAAGCTAAAACATTTCAAGATAGAAAGTGCTACTGTTTAAAGGTACTTCCCTGAACTGAGACCTAACATTTCATGGCTCAAAGTCTTAGCGGGTCCCCCCTTGTTGTTGATCCACTCACAAATGCACTGTTCCCTGCCATGCTCTGGCCACATTCTTTATGATTCTGGCCACATGATGTTTCAGTCCCGCGAAAATATATGTTACCTTCTCGTTCGCAACATTCATGTTCCGCTCCCACCCTGCCTGATAAGCCAGACCCACATCAAGATGTTGGGTCTGGGAACTCACCATTGGCAGGGCTCAATCCGAGAGGTGGGATAAACGGTTGTCTTTTAGATTCCCTCTACATGCAATAGGGTAGCGCTACAACCAACCAGAGCAGCGAAGAAGGTGAAGCAGAGCTAGTTGAGAGATTAAACTAAACTTTCGCCGTATCCAGTCGGCAAATCTCTGGACACATCTTCCTTTCTTAAGAATGACTTCAGTGCTGTTCTTCGTTCTTTTCTCAAAGAAAAGCTTAACTCCAAGTCTTCCAGAGTCGCGGCCAAAGCCGATTCGAAAGGCCGCTGTTCGCCAGCTTCTGTGTTTACGAGTAGACGCGGGAACCGCGGCAACTCTGCTGTCATTATGTTAAGCCCGCCCACCGACTCCATACACGATGTGATTGGCCTGACCAGAGTTTGGTTTTTCCAGCTCTCAAGCCAACGGAGAGTTTCTAGATTAGCAAATTAGATTTGCACGCCTCTTGTGCAGTAGAAAATACAGAGCAGACTCCCCAGACCAATGTTCAATCTCAAATTGATAGCCAGACAAGTTTTTACTCTATTTTGGATCAGATAATGCAGTCTTGATGAGAATATTTAAAAAATCTCACTGACCTCAAACTTTTGAACGGTAGTGTATAACAACATGCTTTTTAGGAAGGAAATTTAGGAAGTTGAAAATGTTTTTTTATAACAATCCCACCATACTGACTTTAAACTGCTTTTCAGAAATGTCAATCTGCTTATCATGAGTTTTGACAACCTGCTGGTTTTTCATTCTCAGGAATGAGGCTTTGAGAGATTTTAATAAAGCAAGAACAATAAAGAATTCTAGCTCAGTCGGTGGTGACTCAGCAGTTGCAAGACGTGGGCTGTTTCTTATTATCGGGAAATGTGCAAGAGCCCGTGTCTGTTTTCACGTCTGTCTTAGAAGCCTTTTCAGAGTCGCTGTCGGGAAAAACTCCCAAAAGATAATGTCTGTCTGCTGTCTTTCCACCATTTATTGCGGTAATCAATCCGTCCTGGAGGCACAAAGATGGCCTCCATTTTGTCTTTGTTTACGAATGAGATAAAGTTTCATTTTGGATGAAGGCAGAGGGTCTGTTGTCAAGCTGTGTATTATTGCAGCAGCTCCAGAACATGGAGAACTACGGTTTCTTCAGCTCGGGCAGCTGTGCGACATTCACAAAGCATCTTCCAATCCCAGCCTGCACGAGGCTTTGTCGTTGTGTATTAACTGACCCCAGGACAGCTTTTTGGAAAAGTCCCTTTCCTCTAGGGCCAGATTCCTCGTTGTTGCCATGGTTATGGTGTGAAGTTTTAGATGAGGTTCATAAAATGCGCCGCCTCTATACAGCACCGCTGAGCATTCGTTTAATATAGAGGCCGTCGATCTCTGGTCCCTGCCAGACAGCAGCATTTCTGCTTTGCTTCAATCAAGAGAACGGATTGCCTTTAGATCTTTTATGCATGAATAACAAATGCGATTTAGTCTAATACACCTTTTCAAGCATTTATCAGGCATTTGGATCTTGAAAGTCATGGGCTTAAATGCATAAATTCCTCTGGCCCTAATTGTGTGGGGTAGAGGTCTTCTTGGGTCCTAAAATCTGTACCCGACTCAAATCACTTCTTACCCGAGTCGAAAAAGAAAACCTGTTGTACCCGAGACACACCTGATGAAATTAGACCTGAGTTCGACTCGACGGCATTTATTTTCTAACCTGACTGGACCCGAAAGTACAGTCCTGCTGATTGATTTGACCAAATTTGATTTGATTTGGGTGGGCGATATGACTAAAATCTTATATCACAATATGAGTAATCGTATATCACGATAACGATATATATCACAATATAGTTATTTTTGCTTTATATATGCTTTTTATGATGTCAAATACAGTCAGGATTTACTAAACACACAACGCTGAAAAGGCATGGACAGGGTTATTTTTGCGGCTGAGCTTATTGCATATGCATTTGTAGGAGTTTCCCTTTCAGGCGCAACATTTATGGGAGGAGAGTATTTAAATGAATCTTGCAAGGTGATTTACTAAGGTTTGTGCTCGTCAATTTACTGGTGTTTGTGCCATTATTTACCGCCCCCCAAAAAAGCATGACTTAAACCAGACGCTAATGGGTAGGTTGCGTTGGTTATTATGCAAATTATCCGGCTGCATCTGTATTCACTCATGCGCGTCGTCAGTAGACTTTCCACTCTCATCTGCGCTTTTATGGAATTGCGCTCTAATCCTAATTTGCCCTGTTTAGTAAATCTGGCCCAAAATGTAAAAAGTAATCATATATAGCGGCAAGAAAAAGTATGTGAACCACTTGCAGAATCTGTGAAAATGTGAATAATTTTAACTAAATAAAAGCGATCATACAAAATGCATGTTATTTTTTATTTAGTGCTGTCCTGAATAAGATATGTTACATAAACAATTTTTTACATTTAGCCAACAAGACAAAAAAAAGCTGAATTTATTAAAATAACCCAGTTGAAAAGTTTATGAACCCTTGATTCTCAATACTGTGTCGTTCCCTGGATGATCCACGGCTGTGTTTGTGTTTTGTGATGGTTGTTCATGAGTGTCTTGTTTGTCCTGAGCAGTTAAACTGACCAATGTTCTTCAGAAAAATCCTCCAGGTCCTGCACAATCTTCAGTTTTCCAGCATCTTTTGCATATTTGAATCCTCTCCAGCAGGGACTGTGTGATTTTTGAGATCCATCTTTTCACACTGAGGACGATTGAGGGACTCAAACACAACTATTACAAAAGGTTGAAACATTCACTGATGCTCCAGAAGGAAACACGACGCATTAAGAGCCTGGGGTGAAAACTAATTGAATTTGAAGATCAAGGTAAATTGTACTCAATTTGTCTTCCGGGAAACATGCAAGTACCTTCTGTTGCTTCTGAAGGGAGTAATAAATAAAACTTAAAAAAAGATATTTAAACAAAATGAGAAACATTTGGACATCTTCATCCTATTCAATTAGTTTTCACCCCGGGCTCTTAATGCGTCGTGTTTCCTTCTGGAGCGTCAGTGAATGTTTCAACCTTTTGGAATAGTTGTGTTTGAGTCCCTCAATCGTCCTCAGTGTGAAAAGATGGATTTCAAGATCATACAGTCACTGCTGGAGAGGATTCAATATGCTGTTAAATTGTCTTTTTCGCGATTTCAATTAACTAGACATGCTTTTTGATTAATAGAATTTAATGTAACCATTAAAACAGAGAAAAATGTATATAGAATTTCTACAAAAAATGAATATCTACCTCAGGTAGAAACTCTGGAAGAGTTTTGTTTTCCAGTACAACATCCTTAAATCAAGATATATTTACTTGAGATGCAAAATGAAGAAATTAAGCCTTTTTTTCTGAGAAATTTCACAAAATTAAGTGAGCTTATGCTTAAAACAAGAACAAATATGCTATTGGGTATGAAAATGACTTGCATTTGAATTAAGTTGATTTTTATGAACCCATTGGCAGATATTTGTTCCTGTTTTAAGCATAAACTCACTTAATTTCTCAGAAAAAAAGACTTAATTTCTTCATTTTGCATCTCAGGTAAATGTATTTTTTTAATCATAAAATGTCACATGATTTCTTATCTCAAACTTTTAGCTAGATTTTTTTTTGTAAAATGAATAAAGTTTTGAAGATCTGTTGGAAATTGTATTTCCAAATTTAGAAGTATTTTTTCAAAGTGTTGCTAATACAACTCATTGTGTGCTTCCTAGATATTATAGTTAACATATTGACGTGTAACGTCCCTTCAATTTATTCCTTACATTTTCTTTAAATGGTCTTAAAAAGGTCTTAAATGTACCTTCATTAAACCTGCAGAAACCCTGGTAGAGGCCATTGAGCGCAGAAGCGCGGATTCTGAGAAAACGTGAGAAAACGTGAGATAATAACGTTGTCATATAATTGTTTTAAATAAATAGTTTAAAAGAATTCGGCTCTTCTTGGATCCATTTGGAAAAAGCACATTTATTTTAAATTTCCTGAGACCTGAGGCCACTAATTCCGAACCAGACCTGTGTCCGAGGCACTCGTCGAAGTTTTGGCCCCGAACCCGCTTGGATCCAAGAGGACTCGTGAAGACCTCTAGTGTAGGAATAAATAAGAAGTAATAAGATAAGATTCTATTTTGTCGTGCTCATAGGTTATAAAATGTAGTGCATATGTATCAAGTTTAATTCTTGATTTCCCTTATCCGCTGGGAGAGTATTTTAATGCTGTGCAGATGCTCTTTGTTGGTCATTCTAGACCATGAGACACTAGTTGGCAGTTCTATTAGTCATGTGTGAGAGTGTTTACAGTGCTCTACATCAGTTGGAGTCCCATAACTTCTGTAACGAGGCCAAGAACGTGTCACTCATACTACAAATGTCGTCCTGTCCCATGCAGCTTACATTACGTAATGTGTAATTTTACCTCTATGCCACATGACCTACAGCGGCAGGCACCCAGGGTCACCACTGAACCTCCAGATTCATATCATTTTTATATTTGTAAAATATACTCATATTAAAATATAGTTGTCTCTCTTTTGGCATTTGACTTCTGTTCCAGCTTGTGTGATAATCGTTCTCTACACTTGGCATTGTGTAGTGCAAATTGGCTCATTGTTTGTGATGCTCTTTATTGTAAGTTACTTTGGATAAATGTAAATGTTTATTGCAGCTAGTTTGAGTGTGAATGTGAAGTATCTTGGCGATTACCCTCATCTTTTATTTGTTATTGTCCCTCTTGTTCCTCTCACAAAGACATCCTCTGAATTTGAAATGTCATTTATTTCTGTTTGTAGCACAGGGACCCAGAGAGTCCCTCATGTAATCATCAGTATGTCTGTCATTGGCCGCTCATTTCATGACATGAGTCCCCAGTGCCGATGCTACACCCTGGATCATAGCCATACGGTGCGATTGCCATGTGTGACAACTGGCAAGACAGTTATTTGAATACCTTATATAACTAATGTCTGTAATATTGCCACTGTTGTTGTTGTTGTGCTTACTTGGGTGTAGTGATTTGAATAGACTCTCTACACACATCCTGCAGCGTTTTGCTACGGACCAAAGTGCCCTTATTGTGCTATTTTAAAGGTTCCTAATATTTGTCGTCTCCTACAACAGCTTTACATGCATCGAAGGTGAAAAAACACTTTATTTTTCTCATAATGTACATTAGAGCATCACCTCTTTTCTCAGAGTGTCTCAAACTGTTTGATTAAGGATTCAAGGTAACACTTTATTTTAGGGGTGTAACGGTACACGTATTCGTATTGAACCATTTCGGTACAGGGCTTTCGGTTCGGTGTGCGCGTGTACCGAACGGTTATGAATGCAATCTTTAACAGTTAACAGTCAGCTTGTTTAAAGCGCGGAACACACTTCAATCCGAGTTCCCACACGAACATATTGAGTATTCAGTCCATTTTATCACGAAATTCAAACGATAAATGCAGTTTTAACGCTCTATAATATGACGTGACTGATAGACGCGTATCAGTTCAACCAACGCTATCTCACAACCAATTCGTACATATTTTACGAGGTGGCTAATTCGTACGAATTTGTACGACCTCACTCGTACGAATTTGTACGTTTTGTCTAAACCCCAGTGACGGGTAGGTTTAGGGGCGGGGTTTGAGGTAGGTCATTCATATGAATTCATACAAATTTGTCAACACTTGGCAACTCGTCAAATATATACGAATTAGCAAAAATCGTACACATTCGTAAGCGGCAGCACGCGACGCGCGAGGGAACGCGATCAGGAACAGATGATTGCGTTCACTGGCGCGCTGCCGCTTGAGAAAGAATAAATATAAATTAATATCTTAAGGTATGTTGAGGATACATTACAACTTGCTGAAACGTATCATATGTCGTGTAATCGCTCCATCTGTGTTACAACTGCGGAAAGACAATAAAACCGCTTGTAAACAATGTCGTGTAGAATCACGTTTACCTCAGAAGTCATTCAGTGTCCACAGATGTGAGTTCACTAGAGAGATTAACTCTTTCACTGAATACATGCACTATATTAGCTTATATATTCATTATATTAGCCTATATATATTCATTATTTACTACTTAGCCTGTTAGTGATGTCTTGTTTATTTAATGTATGTTTAAATAAACCTGTCATGAAAATTACAGCCACTAAATGATTATATTTCAACAACAAATTGGAGAAAAAATAATAATAATTAGATTTAGAAGTTAATGCAAAAACTGCCTTATGTGAAGCTTATGAGTGTTGTAGTTTAGGCTAATAGTTTGGGCTCTGTTGTTAATCTTTAATAGCAATATGGAAGTAAGGGCTCCCTATATAGTTTACACCATTAGCTTTAAATGTCCTGTTCTTCGTGATCCCATTTTTTTACACACAACTTTAGTTAGTGTGTAATGTTGCTGTTAAAGCACAAATAATACCTGTACAATTATAAAGCTCAAAGTTCAATGCCAAGCGAGATATTTTATTTAACAGAAGTTCCCTTTCAAAGCCTACAGCGAACGGCCGGTTTGGACTACATCCTGGTACTTCCTGCTTTAATGACGTCAGTAGAACAGTTTATTGACTAACCTCCACCCACAAGAATACGCAAAAAAGGGGGCGTGGTCTTGTTGCTCCCTCGTGGAGAAGAGGAAGTGTTGCGTTCGGTTCGGTTGCGTTTGTCGCCATGTCGTTCAGACGCTGTTATTTTCATCCCGGAGTCAAATCACCTTTGTTTGGCCTTCAGGGGCTGTAGTTTGAGCGCGTTCATCTCCCCGTTATGGTGAGAGGTGTGGCCTTTCCGGGCAACGTGCGCTAAGCTGCTGTCGAATCACAACACGGGAACCGCTGGCAGAATCAGAACTCGTTACGTATTTCTGAAGGAGGGACTTCATAGAACGAGGAAATTCTCAGGCCGTTTTGAGGACATTGAAAACAGCGGTATACAGATAAGTAAATTGAGTGAAAAATACTGTTTTTTTTTTACACATGAAACATGAACACATGTTATATTGCACACTGTAAACACAATCAAAGCTTCAAAAAAACACGAAAAACGGGACCTTTAAGAAACTTTTAGTTCTAACTGAATTAATTTAAGAACAGACACAATGTTTTCTCATTTAACCACTTTTGAATAAAAATTAATAAAAAGCAATTTTGTAAAACTGCTGTACCGAATCCGTACCAAACCGAGGTACATATCGAACCGTTAGTTTTGTGTACCGTTACACCCCTACTTTATTTTAAGGTGATGTAGTTACATGTTACTACATGTACTTACTATAGTAATAAATTGTACATAATTACAAGTAACTAACCCTAACCCTAACTTTAGAGTAAGTAGATGTAGTTAATTAAGATTACTCCGAACTAATTTGAGGAAGTACAATGTAACTACGTCACCTGAAAATAAAGTGTAATTGGATTCCGTCTCTAAACCTCTCTTTTCTGAGTGTCTACTCTGCTCTGATTGGTCAGATGGTCCAGTCTGTTGTGATTGGTCTACTCTGCTCTGATTGGTCAGAGGGCCCAGTCTGTTGTGATCGCTCTACTCTACTCTGATTGGTCAGATGGTCCAGTCTGTTGTGATCGCTCTACTCTACTCTGATTGGTCAGATGGCTCAGTCTGTTGTGATTGGTCTACTCTGCTCTGATTGGTCAGATGGTCCAGTCTGTTGTGATTGGCTGACCTAAGGCTGTAACGATTTGACCAAAAAAAAAAACCTTGATTAATTGAAAATTTTACCTCAATTACGATTAATAAACGATTTTTGTCTTCCTTCAGGGCGCGCGCGACACGGCTCGGCTCTCTGTCACAGAAAAAAGCTGAGCACTGAACGGAGAAGTTTTCCGTATTGTTGTTTTTGAATAGTGCACAATCGCTTTAAAGGTTCAAGCCTTTAAATGCATTTACTTGACAAACTTTATGAGGACGAAAGTGAAAGCGATCTGGGTTCGGGGCTTGCGCATACCGTCTGTGTGTGTGTGTGTGTGTGTGTGTGTGTGTGTGTGTGTGTGTGTGTGTGTGTGTGTGTGTGTGTGTGTGTGTGTGTGTGTGTGTGTGTGTGTGTGTGTGTGTGTGTGTGTGTGTGTGTGTGTGTGTGTGTGTGTGTGTGTGTGTGTGTGTGTGTGTGTGTGTGTGTGTGTGTGTGTGTGTGTGTGTGTGTGTGTGTGTGTCGCAGCGCGTAGGCTATAAAAAGAACGGCAATTAACTGACCTGTATAAACTGTGTAAAACATGCAGTTACTATAGTGATTCTGGGCATCTGTAAACACAGATAACTGCATCTTTCTGTGTGCCTGCAGACTGCACTTGATGTGACTGACGGGGCGGTGTCACGTGACTAAAACCGAAATAACCGACATGGGAAAAATACGTCGGTTAGAGGATCTGAATTTCGGTTTCGATTATTTTTCGATAAATCGTACAGGCCTACCGCTTACAGTGCATGTTGTAAACCAAACGCCTATTATAATATCTGAATTTCAGCTCTGGATCTTCCTCAGCACTTGATACACATCGATACAAAAGACGGCGTTGGTTTTACCATATCAATTCCAGCACGATTCCTCTTCCTTTTGAGGTGCATCACAGTTGATTCACAGCAATAAAAACAGCGTCTTCTCAACATAACGACAACACAAATCAAACTCTTCCAGTCTCTGCTACAACTCCAGTGTTTGAGGGTTAAAGTAGACATCGTTCACGGGCAGCCAATGAAGACCATAGATTGGCATTATGCCAATTTGTTATAAAACCAACATGGGTTCATTCAGGAAGTGAGACTGGAATTACTGACGACTCGTTTTTAGGCAGTTCAGAATTAGTTCTTTCTTTTGGCAGACAATAACTCTATTTACCGTTCACTTTGATCTTTGAAACAGACCTTTTACATTGACAAACAGCAATATTACACATTACATGAAAGGTAATATCTGAGAAACCATAATAGGGGCACTTTAAATCATGTTGCTTTTTGTGAAAGGTGAGTTATTAAATTGATTTATTGAATCCTATCTAGAAACTATAATATCTCTGAAGTCGGCTCTTTTGACTTTGACAAGTAAGAACTGTAGCTCAAACAGTGCAGCATGGCATTAGCAACGCCAAGATCATGGGTTCGATTCACAGGGAATGCAAAATCTGTACCTCTTAATGCAATGCGAGTTGCTTTAGATAAAATTGTCTGCTAAATCCATTAATTTAAATGTAAGAAACTGCCAGAAGACCCCAGCAACTCCATAGAAATACCCTGGCAAACACCCTAGCATGAGCATACACGTGTTTTTCAGAAAATATAGTTATCTTTTATTGTTACTTTTTAATTTAATTTAGATTTCAAGTAAAAAAATAAATAAAAAGGTATCGCCAAATTGCAATAAAAGCATTTTTTTGTTGTTGCAGAGGCTTTGAACAGACTTGGAGGATTTTAGAGTGAAATAAAAAGGGCAAATCCCCAAAGCTGATGTTCATTACGGTGGGCTTTGTGCTCTGTTGGCCCAGATGTGCGCGTTTGGATACCGTTCAAAAGTTTAGGGTTTGTATAAGATTCAACACTGAATCCTAAGTGACAGAAATATTGTATGTCTTTACCATTTCAAATAAATGCTGTTCTTTTTTTGAACTTTCTATTTATCAACGAATCCTAAAGGAAAGGGTTTCCACAAAATGAAGCAGCACAACATTTTTGAAAACTGTATTCAACATTAATAATAATCAGAAATGTTTCTGTGGCATCAAATCATTGGAATGATTTGTGAAGGATCATGTGACACTGAAGACTGGAGTAATAATGCTGACAATTCAGCTTTAATCACAGGAATAAATAAATAAAAATATTCACTGCTTTATGGTATGTTTTAAATGAAGCTTTGGTGAGCAGAGACTTCTAAAACAAAAAACAAAAAACTTACCAACCTTTGAATGAAAGTGCATTTTCTACAGTAATGTAACTATGCTGAACTCGAATGTGGTTTCTCAAAAGCAGATTTACCCTAATCCTGGACCACAAATGGGTTTTAAATGAACAATTAGCATTGATCTTGCACTTTATTGCCTTTATTGTTTTATCTGTGTCTGAGAAACACACCCCTGAGGGCCTGATGACCTGCTTTATTAAATCAGACTGTAAAAGAGAAGAGCCTGGAAGAACAATGCTAGGGATTTTCTTTCTCTTTCTCTCTCTCTCTCTCTCTCTCTCTCTCTCTCTCTCTCTCTCTCTCTCTCTCTCTCTCTCTCTCTCTGTCTCTCTGTGTTTTTTAGTTTTGATATTTTTAATGCTGGTGCTGTAATTAACACATTGAATGTGCTGAAGGTGTTAGACAGCTTGCGCAGTACAACCTCTCACAAAAGTGGCATCTTTTAATTTAATGAACTCCTGCTTTCTTGTTTCATTTTGTTGCACCTGTTTTTGAATGCACATTTTAGACATAAACGTCCCCTAATAACACATTAAGTGAACCTAAACCAGTTTTTCAATCCCTTATAAATCCTGTGGGAAAGAGACTGTGAGACAAACTTGAAAAATAAAAATAAAAAGTTTTGTTAGGCCTAAAACATACTCTGCTTCATGTCCAAGTGTTTTAAACTGATTTATTTTAGTCTATCTAAATATAGTTTATGAATTTTGGCAGGAAAAACTTTTCAAGTGAAATGAAACTTTTAAAATGGAATGTAAGCCCACTCTGCTTTGACTAAAGAAAAGATCTCTGATATCAGACTGAATGTCTTTCAGGGTTTTCAGGTGTCAAATGATTCAAATTAGAATAATTTCAACTTTAAAAGCTTCTTTTTGAGCATTTTTCCCTCAGCGTGTCACAGTGTGGATGTCTATAAATCTGTGGCCGGTGTGTCATTAGCGCAGCTGTAAGTCCTTTGCTTTTGTTCTTCCTGCAGCGTCGTCTAAGACGGGAGGTGTTCGCTTCGCTGAGGAACCTGCTGCGGCCGCCACCGCTCACTCTCATGTGCATTTTGACGAGAAACTGCACGACTCTGTCGTCATGGTGATACCTGAATCGAAAGGGAGATTCCTGGTTAAGGTGAGAGCCAGCGAGTTCAATAGCTGAGGTTATTAGCCTTATTTGATGGTCTTCGGTCAAGAATATGAGTTCATATTACAGGAAGAACACTGGGTTTATTTGTCAGCTCACATCAAAGCTTCGGCTTCTTTCTTTCTTCGGTCACTGTGTTCTATTTGACTTATAGCCTTGTTATTATGTGAAAAGAGATTGACAGAACTCATGCCAAGAGCTGCATCTGGAATTTGAAGAGAGAGAACAGGATCAAAATGACACAAGCCAGACTTGAGCTTGCGTTGCACATGAGCGCCACAGGTCAATGTGTCAGTGCACTAACCGCTCGGCCACAGCTGTGACGAGACTATTTTTAACTTTGATTATTTGTTCCATAAGTTTTTGGTGCAATGCATATATCATAGTTTGATATCACTCGCTAAGGCAAGATATTTGAACAAACTGCTGTGCAACTCATTTTGCAATGTGGAGCTGACCAATACCTCAAATCATGCGGCTTGCTCAAGAGATGTGTTTAGTTACTTTTCTAAGGGATCAGTTGAGTATGAAATTACCAACAACACCCTAACAACAGTCATTGGGGTAAGGATGGATGGATGGATGGATGGATGGATGGATGGATGGATGGATGGATGGATGGATGGATTGGGGATTGGATGGATGGATTGGAGGTTGGTTGGATGGATGTATGGATGTATGGATTGAAGGTTGGATGGATGGATGGATGGATGGATGGATGGATGGATGGATGGATGGAATGATTGGAAGTTGGTTGGATGGATGATGGATGGATGGATGGATTGGAGGATGGATGGATTGGAGGTTGGTTGGATGGATGGATGGATGGATTGGAGGTTGGATGGATGGATGATGGATCGATGGATGGATGGTTAGAGCGGTTGGTGGCTGGGTTGGTAGGTGGTTGAATGGATGGTTAGAGCATTGGATGGGATGGATGGATGGACAGATTGGAGGTTGGTTGGATGGATGGATGGTTAGATGGATAGATAGATAGTTGATTGGATGGATGGATGGATGGATGGATGGATGGATGGATTGGAGGTTGGATGGATTGGAGGATGGATGGATTGATTGGATGGATTGGAGGATGGATGGATGGATGGATGGATGGATGGATGGATGGATGGATGGATGGATGGATGGATTGGAAGATTGTTGGATGGATTGGAGGTTGGTTGGATGGATTGGAGGATGGATGGTTATATGATTGGAGGTTGGATGGATTGGAGGTTGGATGGATTGGAGGTTGGATGGATTGGAGGATGGATGGATTGATTGATTGATTGGATGGATGGATGGACGGATAGATTGGAAGATGGTTGGATGGATTGGAGGTTGTTTGGATGGATTGGCGGTTGGTTGGATGGATTGGAGGATGGATGGATTGGAGGTTGGTTGGATGGATTGGAGGATGGATGGATTGGAGGTTGGATGGATGGATGGTTAGAGCGGTGGACGGTTAGAGCATTGGATGGATGGATGGATGGATGGATGGATTAGAGGTTAGTTGGATGATTGGATGGATTGGAGGATGGATGGCTGGACGGATGGATTGGAAGATGGTTGGATGGATTGGAGGTTGGTTGGATGGATGGATGGATGGATGGATGGTTGGATGGATGGTTAGATGGATGGTTAGATGGATGGTTAGATGGATGGTTGGTTGGATGGATGGATGGATGGATGGATGGATGGATGGATGGATGGATGGATGGACGGACGGATGGGTGGACGGTTAGAGCATTGGATGGATGGATGGATGGATGGATTAGAGGTTAGTTGGATGATTGGATGAATTGGAGGATGGATGGCTGGACGGATGGATTGGAAGATGGTTGGATGGATTGGAAGATGGTTGGATGGATTGGAGGTTGGTTGGATGGATTGGAGGTTGGATGGATGGATGGATGGATTGATTGATTGGATGGATTGGAAGATGGTTGGATGGATTGGAGGTTGGTTGGATGGATGGATGGTTAGAGCGGTGGGTGGGTGGTTGGATGGTTTAATGGATGCTTAGAGCATTGGATGGATGGATGGATTAGAGGTTAGTTGGATAATTGGATGAATTTGAGGTTGGTTGGTTGGATGGATGGATGGATGGATGGATTGGAGGTTGGTTGGATGGATGGATGGTTAGAGCAATGGATGATGGATGCTTAGAGCATTGGATGGATGGATGGATGGATGGATTAGAGGTTAGTTGGATGATTGGATGGATTTGAGGTTGGTTGGATGATTGGATGGATTTGAGGTTGGTTGGATGGATGGATGGATGGTTAGATGGATAGATAGTTGATTAGATGGATGGATGGTTAGATGATTGGTCAGATGGATAGATAGATGGATGGTTAGATGGACAGATGGATGGATGGTTATTTGGATGGATGGATAAATAGATGGATGGATGGATGGATGGTTAGATGATTGGTCAGATGGATAGATAGATGGATGGTTAGATGGATGGATGGTTATTTGGATGGATAAATAGATGGATGGATCAATGTTAGTTAAACATTTCTATTTATTTTTGGAAGAAAAAGATTGGATGGTAAATAGTTTAACAATGTGTGTTTATTATATTTTTGTTTATTGGAATGTTATTATGATGTTTCTTTGTTTTTAATTAATACACATAAAAATGGAGTGTGTATTATGAAAGTTATACAGTCTGTGTTGTTGTTGAGTTGACTCTTAACATGTTTTTAATGGTTTCCACAAGTTGCTTGTTGTTGTGAGAACTGAGTTTTTGAACATATTTGATCGCACAGAGACTCAGTGTTTGCCTTCCTCCTACTCGCAAATATCCAAGAGACAAGATATACAGACATGCTCGCGTTCACCCCACAGTGGGTGTCATATTCGGTGACTCTTTTCATCACAGACGCTCTCGCTCACTCTCTCGCTCCCTCCATCTAACTGCCCCGTTACTGCCCTGTGTTGCCATGGAGACCGCTGCAGCGAGCAGGATATGGACACCCGCACCTCTGGACTGTCTCTGCTCGATGATCATGTTTTGGTGAGGCTCTGGTCTGTCATCTTTCGCTGAGACCCAAATGCAGTTTCAAGGTTTCCTGGCATGAGTTCTGTCACTCTCCTCTCCACCAGTTCTCATTATTTATTAACTCTCAAATTACTATCCCATTTTCCATCCTTGGTTGATAACAGCTTCAACAAGTAATGAACTTTTAATCTGACCGAATATTTTTGCCGTTACATCAGCGGATCATATAGGCTAGTAGATATTCTTGATGTCTTCTGAATCTAAAATTAATTCAGTTCAGAAATTAGTTATAAGTCAACTATGATGTTATAAATGATCATTCGGCTCTAAGTTCCTCAAAAGGAGTTGACTATGATGTCATCAATGAAGCAATCAACTATGATTCATGAATTTGTTCATTGTATGAATCATAGTTTACAATGATATCATCATTCAGCTTAGATTGAATTAACGTGAACATGGCAATTAACTCTGAGTTCACCATTTATCACAGTAAACCATGATCAAATGCACAAAGCGGTTTGATCATAGATCTGATAACACCCAATCATAACCTCTCTGCTTCTCCCGATAACCTCAGGTGGGCTTCCTGAAGACGCAGCACCGATATGAGATTGTGTTCACACTGCCTGAGATGCCAGAGCTCGGGAAAGACGTGTGTCCAGCCCCCATCCCCAATCCACACCTGCGGATCACTAATTTAACCGCGTCCTCAGATGGTACGTCCCATCGCTCTCTGACCCAACACAGCTGAACGTGCTGATGGAGAAAAGGGAAGCTAGTTCTGGTGTTTTGTGCATGGTTAAATGGAGGAATGGGTGGATGAATGTTTGATGGATGATGAATGAATATATGGAAGAATTGTTGGATGGATGGTTAGTTAGATGGATAGATGGATGGATGTTAGATGAATGAATGGTTGGATTTTTGATGGATTATTGGATGGATGATGGATGGATGGATGGATGTTGGATGGATGGTTAGATGGATGGAGGATGTGATGGATGATTAGATGAATGGAGGTTGGTTGGATGGATGGATGGGTGTTAGATGGATGGTTAAATGGATGGAGGTTGGATTTATGGATGGATGGAGGTAGGATGGATGGATGTTGGATGGATGGTTAGATGGATGGAGAATGGATGGTTAGTTGGATGGAGGGATGGATGGATGGATGGTTAGATGGATGGAGGTTGTGATGGATGATTAGATGAATGGAGGTTGGTTGGATGGATGGATGGATGGGTGTTAGATGGATGTTGGATGGATGGTTAAATGGATGGAGGATGGATGGTTAGTTGGATGGAGGATGGATGGATGGAGGTAGGATGGATGGATGTTGGATGGATGGAGGATGGATGGTTAGTTGGATGGCGGGAGGGATGGATGGATGGATGGTTAGATGGATGGAGGTTGTGATGGATGATTAGATGGATGGATGGATGCGTGTTAGATGGATGTTGGATGGATGGTTAAATGGATGGAGGTTGGATTTATGGTTAGATGGATGGAGGATGGATGGATGGATGGTTAGATGGATGGAAGTTGGATGGATGGAGGTTGGATGGATGATGGATGGATGGATGGATGTTGGATGGAGGATGGATGGTTAGTTGGATGGAGGGATGGATGGATGGTTAGATGGATGGAGGTTGTGATGGATGATTAGATGAATGGAGGTTGGTTGGATGGATGGATGGATGGATGGATGGATGGATGGATGGGTGTTAGATGGATGGTTAAATGGATGGAGGTTGGATTTATGGTTAGATGGATGGAGGATGGATGGATGGTTAGATGGATGGAGGTTGGATGGATGGATGTTGGATGGATGTTTAAATGGATGGAGGTTGGATTTATGGTTAGATGGATGGAGGATGGATGGATGGTTAGATGGATGGAGGTTGGATGGATGGATGTTAGATGGATGGAGGTTGGATGGATGGATGTTGGATGGATGTTTAAATGAATGGAGGTTGGATTTATGGTTAGATGGATGGAGGATGGATGGATGGTTAGATGGATGGAGGTTGGATGGATGGATGGATGTTAGATGGATGTTTAAATGGATGGAGGTTGGATTTATGGTTAGATGGATGGAGGATGGATGGTTAGATGGATGGAGGTTGGATGGATGGATGTTGGATGGATGTTTAAATGGATGGAGGTTGGATTTATGGTTAGATGGATGGAGGATGGATGGATGGTTAGATGGATGGATGGATGTTGGATGGATGGTTAAATGGATGGAGGTTGGATTTATGGTTAGATGGATGGAGGATGGATGGATGGTTAGATGGATAGAGGTTGGATGGATGGAGGTTGGATGGATGGTTGGATGGATGGAGGATGGATGGATGGTTAGATGGACGGAGGTTGGATGGATGGAGGTTGGATTTATGGTTAGATGGATGGAGGATGGATGGATGGTTAGATGGATAGAGGTTGGATGGATGGAGGTTGGATGGATGGATGGATGGAGGTTGGATTTATGGTTAGATGGATGGAGGATGGATGGATGGTTAGATGGATAGAGGTTGGATGGATGGAGGTTGGATGGATGGATGGATGGAGGTTGGATTTATGGTTAGATGGATGGAGGATGGATGGATGGTTAGATGGACGGAGGTTGGATGGACGGAGGTTGGATGGATGGTTAACAGGTTAAAAAACAAACACACACAAAACTTTAAAAATACTCTCAATGACGAGCTGTGTTTTTGAAGGCAGAGTCGGAGAAACGTAGTTCAACTCTTTCCACGGTCCTGTGTCTCGCACTGCGATAAGAGAAAGTATTAAACACTGAATATGACGCATGAATCCACCAGGTGCTGTGCATATTTGCCTAAGCTACTCAGCTGCACACTGAATAACCCATACATGCTTTGTCATTTTAATACCTGTAAATACATAACATTTATGCATGTATTTCCTTGATTGAGCACGTCAATAGTCTCAAATGAGTGCTTTTAAAAACATGGTTTCCATCAGTAGATCAACTCAAAGCTTGAATGACTTGCGTATTGAAGAAGACGAATACGGGATGATTCCCGTGAGGCTTCAGAATCTTTTGTGATCATACTTTCCTCATACAGCTCTTGCTCAGTCGTTCACATTAAATGGACTCTTAGAAGTAACTGGTTGGAACCAGTTCTGAGAGCCGCCACTGGAATATCCTGTATGGCTCTCGTGGGATTGTATTCTTAAGGGGACGCAAGTCTCGGCCACAGTTTATTTGCGTTCTGCATGTGCAGGGGCGAGAGTAGAAGAGTCAGCGCAAGATGGACATTACAGCAGCTGATATGAATATGCAGAATCTGTGTATGATGCGTTCACATATACAGGGGCTCCTAAAGGAGTTAAAAATGTCTGCATGCCATTGAGTGTTCATGAGTTATGAAAACCTATGATTAATGAAATCATAAAAATTTACAATTCAAATAAAAACTAAATCGAAAGAAAAAAAGAAAAGAAAACAATTGTTTACCTGCATGTCATGTGACCATTAAATTATTGAAATACTAACTTTAAATATTTTAGATAAAAGGGGTTTGGCTGACAAAAAAAGTTGGGGAATCCCTTCAATAAGGGATCATTCATCTATCCAACCTCCATCCATTCATCCATACAACCTCCATCTAACATCCATCCATCTAACCATCCATCCATCCAACCTCTATCCATCCATACAACCTCCATCCATCTAACCATCCATCCATCCTTCATCCATCTAACATCTAACCATCCATCTAACCATCCATCCAACCTCCATCCATCTAACCATCCATCCATCTAACCATCCATCCAACCTCCATCTGTTGGATGGTTAGATGGAGGTTGGTTAGATTAATGGAGGATGGATGGTTAGATAGATGGCTGGATGGATGTTAGATGGATGAATGGTTGGATGTTGGTTGGATTGATGGATGAATGGTTGGATGTTTGATGGATGGATGGATGGTCAATAGATAGACGTTAGATGGAGGTTTGATGGATGGTAAGAGGGATGGTGGTTGGATGGATAGATGGTTAGAGGGATGAAGGCTGGATGGATGGATGGCTAGATGGATGGAGGTTGGACGATGGTTAGATGGATGGATGTTAGATGGATGAATGGTTGAATGTTGGATGGATGGTTGGATGTTGGACGGGTGGTTGAAGGACGGATGGACTGTTGGATGGTTAGATGAATGGAGGATGGATGGTTAGATAGATAGATGGCTGGATGTTAGATGGATGAATGGTTGGATGTTTGATGGATGGATGGATGGTAAATAGATAGACGTTAGATGGAGGTTGGATGGATGGTAAGAGGGATGGTGGTTGGATGGATAGATGGTTAGAGGGATGAAGGCTGGATGGATGGCTAGATTGGATGGAGGTTGGACGATGGTTAGATGGTTAGATGGATGGATGTTAGATGGATGAATGGTTGAATGTTGGATGGATGGTTAGATGAATGATGGATGGATGGATGGATGGATGGATGGATGGTTGGATGTTGGACGGGTGGTTGAAGGACAGATGGACTGTTGGATGGTTAGATGAATGGAGGATGGATGGTTAGATAGATAGATGGCTGGATGTTAGATGGATGAATGGTTGGAGGTTGGATGGATGGTTAGATGAATGATGGATGGATGGATGGATGGATGGATGGATGGATGGATGGTTGGATGTTGGACGGGTGGTTGAAGGACAGATGGACTGTTGGATGGTTAGATGAATGGAGGATGGATGGTTAGATAGATAGATGGCTGGATGTTAGATGGATGAATGGTTGGAGGTTGGACAGATGGTTGAAGGACGGATGGACTGTTGGATGGTTAGATGAATGGAGGATGGATGGTTAGATAGATAGATGGCTGGATGGCTGGATGTTAGATGGATGAATGGTTGGAGGTTGGACGGATGGTTGAAGGATGGATGGACTGTTGGATGAATGGGAAGACCCCAGGAAGACTAGCGGTGCTCTTGGGCATAACCAAATAAATAAACATTAACAAAATGGATAAGCAGCACAATAGAATGCCAAAGGTGTTAGGCATTTTCCATTGTGATGACTGATTGTGTGCGCATGTTACCAGGAAAAGATAAATGAACATCACACAGGAGATGTGCCCATTAATGGACACACATCGAGCTGAACACCACCAGTGCGAGTCGTCCATTCCTAAACTGGTGTCACTGGAGCTAAACAAACTCTGTCTGAGAGATACAAATCAGTGCCTGGAGATGATGCTTTATAAACCACTGTCTGTGTTCAGGGGGTCTGAGGGTGACGTGTGAATATATGGCCCATCAGGAGGGAGTGATGTGTGAGGAGCTGCAGATTCTGAGTGAGAGCAAAGAGGACGCGTGTGTGAAGGTCAAAGTTCACGCCCGTGTCATGGGTAAGTGACCGTAGCTTTTCCAGTATCTTAACAGCCAAACTGGCTAATGTTTCTGAGAGTAATCCTTGTTGTGACATTTTGGGATGCAGCTGTTTAATGGTCCCCTGAATGAAAGAGATCAGATGTGAGGTTATTTGCTGCCCTCTACTGGTGAAATATATTCTTTATTTCTATCAAGACCCTCGAATTAGAAAGTCGTAGCCGCTTTGAAAGTCAGTGGATGATTTGTTTTCTTCTTAAAAACGTGATTTGTTTTTTTTTTTTGCAGACAGCCTATCAGTAATCACTCTTGTAGGATCACATGAAGTTCAATGATTTCCAAGTATTTTTTGAACACTAATCAATTGATGGCAAAATAGAAGGCGGCAGTTCCCAGACGCAGTGTGCGCAACCATGGCCATACTTAAAAGTTCAAATTCAGAAGAGCAGACGTGGATAAGTCTGAAAGTGCACACAGAAAACTGCCTCTCAGACGCCGGAACACAAGTACTGAATTTTAGTCTATTGAATCTACTAAAATCTTATTATAGTTAAAACTAGACTAAAACTAAACAATTCAAATGCCTAAAATGTTCTAGTCAAAAGACTGACTAAAACTAAATCCAAATTTGCTGTCAAAATTAACACTGGTATGAAATATGGTTGGTCAAATGATTTTTATAGATTTACCCGCCAAGTTGCCATAGCCTTGTGGATAGAGCGCTAATGCATAGGTAACGTTCCACAATGATGTTAGTTAGCATGCAAAAGCGTAGTTGGGCTAATAATGTTAACTGAAGTCCTTTCTGAAATATGTTTTTACATAATCCTGTCAAATAAACACAATATAGAAACCTTTCTTTTCTAGTATGATTTTGACTTTGATAAGCGCTTTGTAACTTTTAAGCAAGTATGTAAATGAGTTCAAGGTATGCTAGCATGTCAGATGGAGCATGACTGGCTTAAACCACCATGATGGAACAGTGTGCATTCATACAACAATAATAAAATAATGCGTTTACTTTTACTTTTACTTTTGATACTTAAGTACTTTTAAAAGCAAGTACTTCTGTACTTTTACTTAAGTAAAAATCTATCTTTACAACTTTTACTTGTAATGGAGTAATATTTAACCAATAGTACTTTTACTTTTACTCAAGTAATGGAGTTGTGTACTTTGTCCACCTCTGATTATCACACAATCATTTTTGGGTGTACTGTCCCTTTAAGAACATTTGTGGCATAATGTTCACCACCACAAAATAATTTCTACTTGTTTCATTTTGCCTAATAATTTAAGCAAACCCCTTAAAATGAAAGTAAATAAGGCTTTTGTTAAGGATTTACAAGCATAAATTTGAAGCTTATCAAGTATTTACATTAATTCTTCATTTAAAATGTGCATAATACACTAGTGTTGGTAAGACTTTTAAAATGGTTACTTCTCTTCTGCTCAGCATGACTGCATTCATTTGATACAAAATACAGTAAAAACGCTGATATTGTGAAATATTACCATTTCAAATACCTGTTTTTTCTGTGAATATATTGTAAACTGTAATTTATTTTTGTGAATGTTCAGCATCATTACTCCAGGGGTCACATGACCCTTCAGAAATCATTCTGATATGATTACTACTGCTCAATAAACATGTCTGATTATTATTATCAACGTGGAAAACAGTTGTGCAGCTTAATATTTTTTCTTCAGGATTCTGTGATTAATAACTTCAGCATTATTTTGAAATGGAAAACTTTTGTAAAGCCTTTTTGATTTTGATCAATTGAATGCATCATCGCTGAATACAAACATCAGTTTCTGTTATCTCACTGACCCACAAAACACAGCAGTCGAGTAATAACTGCACTTCATGTAATAAGTGTTACATTATTATTGTAATAAAATGTAATAAAATTTTCTCAATGTAATAAAATCTTGAGCTCATAATTTATTAACAATTTCACATTATGAGACATAAGTTGTCATATTTGTAATTGCATTGGTATTCCTTTACAGTATTGTTAATAATAATAATAGTATCAGTATCAGTTATCTGGTGGATTTTGTAGGCAGGTAAGACTGGATTTAGATTTTTTTTTTTTAAATGTACAGTAAAATAATAACAATGCTTTATGTTTAATAAAAATATAATAATAAAAATAATATTACATGAATATATAAATGCTGCATTTCACAGCTAGTGTGGATTTCGATTTTTAAAAATGTACTGAATACGAATGTGTTTTGTTGATGTTTTTAAAGCGATTACAATTATGACAATTTCTCATAATGTAAAAAAGTATTTCATTATGATTTTATTAAGTTTTGAGAAAATTATTACATTATGAACATTTTATTACAATAGTAATGTACATTATGTGCAGATATTACATTAAGTTGCAACACTGTTAAATTAATTTTTTGCTCGTTTTAGGGTTTATGGCGTTGTAAAATTGAATCGCAAAATTAAAAAAATACATGATTTTCCCACACTAAAATATTGTTTACATATTGAATATTTACATTTTTACAAAAATAGGCCTCATTAATTTCCATTTTAGGTGATTAATCTCCAGATTTTTGCCATTTTTAAAGAAATGGAAGAATTATTTTTTGTGGTAATAAACATCATGCCACAATTGTTCGCAATTGAGCTTAACTTGTACTGAGCCCAGCATTGTAAAAGTTAATCCGGCCTGTTTTGTGTGCCTGCGAGGCTGTCCATAGAGCATATTCCTTTAAGTGTCTGTTTTCCTCTGTCAGACCGTCACCACGGGACTCCGATGCTGCTGGAAGGCGTGCGGTGCATCGGAGCAGAACTCGAGTACGACTCTGAGCAGAGCGACTGGCAAGGCTTCGACTAAACGCCTGAACCCGCAGACTTCCTTCAGTGCTACTGAGCCATGGTTGCGCTGGACCTTTCTGCTCGCAGCGTCTGAAAACACACTGTGGTTACACTGGCTTGTTTGTACTGTTATAATGGAATGCAGGAATGATCTGTCGTTTACTGTGGCTCTCTGTGATTTGTCGTTTTTCAGGTTTGGAGGAGAAAAAAAACAATCAAATAATGTGTTTTGCTCTCTAACTGAATTCTAGTATTATGAGTGTCTTTTAGATAAAACGAATATATTATGCTCTGATGTCTGTGTTACTGCACTTTCTTGCTCCAATGTGTGTGATTCTATCGGTTTTAAGGTAAATCAAGGTTGAGGCTTGTGCTCACTGTGAATCAGCCCCTGTTTGTACCAGTAGGGGGCGCTGCTGACCACAAATTCAAACTTACATGTTGCACCATGAACTTCGTCGCATTGTGGCTTAAAAGTGTGAATGTTTTCAAATTGATTTGATCATTTAGTCAGATCAAAATTCATTTTAGAAGCATGTGTTGCCCTATGTTAATAGGATAATCCCTTTTAAGGGCTGTTCCTTCATCTTTTTATGTGTAATACTGGTCTATTTTGTAGAGCCGAAGTGCCTGAAATCATAAGTATTTTTAGAGCCATTAAACAATGAATGTTTGAAGCCTTACTCGAGCTTAGTATTGTACGGAGACCCTAAATATATGAAACGGAAGGAAAAATAAGTCAAGGCTCTTGCGTTCCCCCGGGAAACTTTCCGTTCGCAAGAGCTCTTTTTGAGCGAACGCAAAGTTTTTTCCGGCGGAACGCAGTTTTTGCAAGTGAAGCAAGGCATCGACACATTTTTCCTATATCTCTTTTTTTCCCTTCACCATGTTCTTTTAGTATGGAAGCTTGTTTCGGTCACAGAATAAAACATTTTAAAAGATAATTGCGACTTTTTATCTCTCAATACGAGTTTTTTTCTCAAAAAGAATTGCGAGATATAAACTCGTAATTCGGACTTTCTTTCTCACAATTGCAAATTTATATCTCGCAATTCTTTTCTCAGAATTGTGAGATAGAAACTGAACTGCGAGTTATAAAGTCCAATTCTGAGAGGGAAATTTTTTTTCTCTCTCAGAATTGCGAGATAGAAACAAGTAAAGTGCGAGCGAGTTATCTCGAAATTCTGACGACTTTTCTCAGAATTGAGAGATACTCTCAATTGCGAGTTATAAAGTCTATATCTGAGGGTTTGTGAGATAAAAAGTTTTTTTATTTGTTATTCGGTGGCGGAAACATGTTTCAGCCTACTTTAGGGACTTGGCCTACGTATTTTAGCAAATGTTTTGCGTTCCCTCTTTTAAAAACGTTTGCGTTCCACCGAGAAGCGTTCGCTCTCAAAACATTTGTGATCTTAGTTAATTTGACTGATGCCAGCATGTGAGCCATTAAACACTGAATGTTGTTTGCCTTATTCGAGCGTGCACGGAGCCCCTAAAAAATATGAGATGGGAAGAAAAATAATCAGTCAATGCTTTGTGTTCTCACGGATGATGGTGGAAAAAATTATGAGATGAAAGGAAAATAAGTCAATGCTCTTGCTTTCCCCCCTACCTTTGCGTTTGCAAGTTTTGTGCTCTTTGCGAGCATGTTTCTCGGCAAAACGCAAATGCTTTTGCGAGTGAACACAAAAGCATTGACAAATATTTGTTCAAATTTTTCCCCCTTCACCGTGTCCCTCTAGTGTGGAAGCTTGTTTCCGTCACGGAACAAAATATTTTAAAATAGAATTGCGACCTTTTATCTCTCAATCACGAGTTTCCGGTGGGTTTTTTTCGGAATCGCGAGATCTTAACTCGTAATTCTGACTTTTTTCCTCGCAATTGCGAATTATTTTCTCAGAATTGTGAGATATAATGTCCAATGCTGAGGGGAAATTCAGAATTGTGAGATAAAAGGTCGCAATTACCTTTCTTTTCTTTCTTCCCACCCTTCCCCATGTCCCTTTAGGAGCTCCGTAGTAGCCTATTGCATGTCCATTGAACTGCATTTATGGATCTCTGTAAAAGCGTATTTTCAAACAGCATTGTCTTTACAGTCAGAAAAAAAAGATTTCTCCCAGAGCAAATAATAATGTTGACAGTCTTCACTTTTGAGGGTTTTTTCTTGTGTCTTATACTGTCATTTTTTTACTCAAATAAAATTCACTTGTTGACTTGAAATGCTTTTATAATTTGTGTGGTGCAACAGTTAGTGAATCATTGCATTGAACAGCCACTAGTGGTCAGTGAACTCTAACTAATGGGCCTATTCACAGTTTTAGGTTGAACTATGGTGTTGTATTGGTAATTGATAAATGTACGATCAAATTACGAAATGGAACATGCTTGATAATCAAATAAATGATGAATATATAAATGCACCGATTATGTCCTTTTATTTAGATGAGAGACATTTTATTCCAGCGTGATGAAAAGCTGACAGTTGAGAGTTCATTTCATTATAAATGCAGTTGATCCGAGACCTTTAACCTTATTTCTGAAGGAACTTTAACTTCATTTCGGTCTTCTTTTTTAATTCATCCTGAAATGCATATACATTTCCATAATATACGAAATAAAAAATGTAAATGTATTCCTCTTTTCATAAGTTTTAGCCTACTTTACAAACATCCATTATGCATGTAACCAACACAAAATTAGTAGCATATACTTTAAATAAGTTATTGCATTTCTACCCGGTTGGTGTTAGGCTATTATTTTTAATCATGCACTGATAAAAATGATTCTGCGGTGAAGCAAATACTACAGAATAAATAAAATTATTTCAGGCAAAACTTCTAGTAAATTCTATATTAGTACTCAAATTTAAGCTAAACAAATTAAAGCGTAAATATTAACGTTATAAAATTAAGTAGGCCTAAAACCTACTCAACTTTCTGATACGGGTGTTCCCATCATGCACTGGGGCATGAATAATTAATAAGGTTGCATTTTCGCTGTTTTCCAGCTTTATTTACACTGTTTTATCATTGCTTTTTTGTTAGGTTAGGACATGGTGTGCATTTTCTACTTAAAACATTCATATTCAAAAATGATCCGAATGTTACCATTATTGTATTGAGATCTCTGTGTTTTCCGGTGGTATACCACATTACTTAGGCTATATTATATTAATATGTTGCCTGCCCTACACGATATCCACATATTATTTACTTAATAGGCTATGTTATTATTAATTACGTAATGCATACACTTTAAATGTGAGTAAAATGTGAAACAGAGTACACTGGTAAACAATTATGTGTTGGATTTACTTAAAATATATATGCACCATTTTTGCATCAAACTTTTTAAGTAAACCCAACTTACTTAAAATTAACAAGAAACCCTTTTTTATATGTACTTAAATATTTGAGTTCACTCAACATTCTTTACTTAAAAATATATGTAAAATGCAAGTATGTGCAAGTTGTGTTAACTTTACATTACTTAGTAGATTATATCGTGTTACAAATATTTTTAAGTAAAGAATGTTGAGTGAACTCAAATATTTAAGTACATATAAAAAACGGTTTCTTGTTCATTTTAAGTAAATTATTCTAAGTTGGGTTTACTTAAAAATTGTGATGCAAAAATATATTTTAAGTAAATCAGACACATCATTTTACCAGTGTATTGCAAAGTAAACTTAAACTAAGTAGAAATAACTCAAACTTTAACTGACCAAATTACATTTACTTATTTTTCTTTGTTAGTTTACCTAACTTGGTTAAGTAATTACTTAATGTGACATTTACTTTAAAATCTGCGTGCAAAAACTTATTAACCCCCTAATATATCAGGAAAATACACAACTGGATTTTGTGTTCACCTGTTCAGAGACGAAGAGAGCTTCGTATTTTATCCCGAGCCCAAATCAGCACGTCAAGGTTTGGGTCATTCCTAGCATTCGGTGCCATTTGAGTCCCCATGATAATGTGGTATATTTTGAGTAAAAATTGGCTAATAATTGTATTTAAAGGCTCATCTTACAGAGTTAATCCCCCTTTACCATAGAACACAATAATATGTACCCAGGATTAATTAATTAAAAATAATTACTCTGATTTTAGTGCAAGTATTCTAAACTGCCATGTCCCCAAGTAAGTTTGCCTAACTTCAGTCACAAATATAAGTAATAAAAATCAAACAAATTCCAAATTTTTCAATATTGTTGTATATTCTTATTTATAATATTCCTCACCAATATATATTTTTTGTTATTAAAACATTTTTAATGCTTAAAGTCTGTAAAATATGTTGTGTCCCTGAACTGAATGTCCCCCCTGTTACTCTGATGGAAAATCCATCTGAACACACCCCTTGACTGTTCCTCTAATCACATGATTCTCAGGAAGTAGAATACCTTTTGGTGGCAAACTATCCACAAGAATCAAAGTAAGTCTCTTTCCTTAATTTACACTTTTTTTCAATGTATTACAACAATTCATTCATGTGGTAAAGCATAACATGTCCACCCTGTTATGCTTATTTATAGTGGAAACTGATAATTGATTGTAATTTTGAAAATATGTTTAATAAACATGTTAAAAATCTTCCTCAGTGAACACTGCGCACTAGCTTGTTGTTCATCACATAAGTAGCAATGGCTAACTTTAGCATAAAATGTCCCTCCTGTTACTGTCCACCCTGTTACTTTTTTGCAGTAACAGGGTGGACATATTGTAACAGAGTGGACATAATACCTAGATAAATAAGTGTTTATAGAATTTATTTGTATTTATAATCCATTTATAAGGAATTTATTTTAATAATAATTTAATAATTTATATAATCTCAAGAAATAGTAGCTTAAATAGTATGCATGTATTTGTCAGGAAATGGCACCGCTGTCTGCTGCAGAAAAGCAGCGACGCTACAGGGAACGTCGTGATGCAGACCCAAAAAGAAGGCAGATATACTATAATAAAGAGAAAGAGAGGTGGAGAAAGGACAGAGAGGAAGGAATAAAAAAGGGGGTGGCAGGGTAAATTAGATGATTTGTGATGTGATGTCCTGTTATTCAGTGCCGTGATGTCCACTCTGTTATGTCCTGTCCACCCTGTTACCTCTGTTTTTTTACGTTAGTAAAATAAGTTCAACAAATTTCATGCATATCTTTGTGGTTACTTGTAGAAAATGAAATGGCAAAATTAAATTATTTAAGTTGGGGAAAAAATTCCAATTAAATGTATTTTTATTCTAAAAGAAATATGTTAAAATTACCATTGTGCCTTAAAAAAAAACTTTTCTCAAGATAATGCTTGTTTATGAACACTTTGTTAAAACATTTGCAGGGTAGAGTGAGGGACATTTTAGCTTTTAGAATATGAAAATATTACAATAATTATCCATTTAAAACACGTATTAATTGAGATGAGAATGTCCGGTAACAGGGTGGACATTTGGCCTTTGCATGTGTGAAGAATTTGGTCAAAATTATTAAACAATAATATCCTGAGCTGGACCAATATATTTTTACTGTAGTGTAACAAGCCATTCTTCAGATAAAATTATAAAATCATAGAAATTTTTACATTTTTGAATAGAAAGTTACCAAGCTGAAATGGCACCGAATAGTAAGAATGACCCGTTTGTGTTTTGTCTGTCAGTCATTCGTTGTGAAGATCTCTCCCCTCAGGGCCACAGTATTGTCTGCCTGAGTGTCACTATACCGCGGCTTAGTGCGTCTGACACTGATGGACTGAAGCAGGAAACTCCGTTTAAAGCCAAATGAGCACTCTTATAATCTTAGTTTTATGAAGATGTGGCAGCTTCCTCATGACAATGCCACATCTCCACAGGTGGCGCGAGCGTGTGGTGCCTGAGCGGCAGCGTTAGCACTACTGCTTTATCATTATTGATACAAACACAAAACTGACGATACACAATCACACAATTTCCCATCCATGACTGTCACACGTTATAATTTGCTGCATGCGAAACATGTGACTTACAAAACACTGAAGGGTCCATTTAATAAAATAACTATTGTTGGACATTAAAGCCCAAAATAAACTCAACTTTAATGTGTTTGCGAAAATAATAAGCTTCCCTGACGCACCGAAAACCCTCATCTGTGTAATTTTGTAAAATTTCGCATCGATCTTATTTACAGTACAAATTGTTTTGTAAATGACTGTATTACTATGGCGTTTTATTTCGATAAAATAGGCTACATTTATTTCTGTTTTTCATACTGAGTCTGTTCGTATTTCACAAGGAACCTCAAATTGTTTCGAGTTTATTCCAGCTTCCGTGTTTTAATGGAGATTGAAATTGACATGAAACATTTTCTATTGCATTTGTTGTTGCATTCAAACGTTTTGGAAGATCATATTTTCTTGAATTATAGTCTTCGTTTTGGTTCTATCATTTTCTTATAAACAGCGAAAAAATGTAAATTAACAAAATGCTGACAGTTTAATAATATCTACGTTTAGTGCATTTTCCTAGTGTATCAGAATGAAGAACTAAGAGACATTGCTTAGTTGGGGTATAAATTAACGTTATCATAGTTGACTGAGTCACATTTAATATGATTTACCTGACCAAACATACTAAATATGCAGCATATAACTTTTTTTTATTGGAATCTGCAGAACGGAGAAACCGGGGCTAGTTGTCACACTTTTGGTGTGTTTATTTTAAAAGTCACATTTCTGCATTCATACCTTAAAACCTTGACTATAAATAAACAAACAGATTGGCTAAAAATACAATTTTTTTTAGCAATATCAATACCCTTAAGAACGACTTAAAATCTGTGGAAAAAAACTTAGTGTAGGCCTAGGCCTATGCTTGTATGGTTTTGTCAATATTACAAAATATGATATTGGAATTTTAGTGATAGAGAATTCACAAAATGATCAGGTCTTCATGACAGTTTAAATCCATTTTTAATATTGTTATATGCTATCTGATTCTATCTAGCGTGCGTGCGTGCGTGCGTGTGTGTGTGTGTGTGTGTGTGTGTGTGTGTGTGTGTGTGTGTGTGTGTGTGTAATCATGTCTCCACAAAGATGGCAATATCCAAAATCCCTGGCGGCACAATTTTTGGTCCCCATGAGAAAAACCGCTTATAAATCATACTAAATGATGTGTTGTTGTTTTTTTATATATAAATGCAGAAGTGTTCTGTTATAGGTAGGTTTAGTGTAGGGGGAGAGAATAGGTACAGTTTGTGCAGTATAATAATAATTATTATTATTATGTCTATAGAAATGTAATATAGGCTATAATCATTATGTCTATGGAAAATAGACCCCATAAAACATGAAAACACACGTACGTAAGTGGATGTGTGTGTGTCCTTTTTTGAGCATGTTCTTGGTTTAGTCAAGTAAAACAAGGGGACGGTCTGTTTGTGTATGTGGCTATCTTTATGGTACATTTGCTGTTTTGCAACATAGTGTGGTGGAGGAAAGGGCCAGTGTGTGAGACTGTGGGGCCAGAGAGCAGTGGAGGCAATTAAACCTCTCTTGACTGTACTGTAGGTTTGAGGAAGTGAGTGACAGCTCCATTCAACACGTTCACGGTTTAATCTGTGCTGAGCAGCTGAATTCAATAATGAGCCATTTCGGCACTGAATGATAAACACTGCTGAAAGTGGCAAAACTGCAATTATGTCATTGCGGCCTCCGTAATGGGATTGCGCACTCAGATAAAAGATTCTAATTTTGTTGTTTTTTTATGCATTATCGCAACGGTTCAATGATGAGATGAACACCTGCTGTGCGTGCACCGTGAGGTAAACACAAATAAACCTCTCTTTCATACTTGCACAATAACGCGTGGCATAGCCTAATATGTATTCCATCTTGCACTCTTAAAATAAAGGGTCTTTATTGGCATGGCTCCATAAAGAACCTTTAACTTTAATTGAATCTTTCCATTATACAAAAGGTTCTTTATGTTCCTCCCAAGAAAAAAAAAATGGTTCTTTTAAGAACTGCTCAGTGAAAGGTTCATTTGGGACCAAACGGTTCTTCTATATTCGCCTTTTCTAGTACAAACCGAGCCCTTCTCTCAATTATAACACTTTTGGATGCACATTCTCCCGCGCTCAAACGTTGTGATGAAGTTAGCTGTGCATGTCAATATAAAATAAAGGAAAAGCGCAACAAAGTAGGCTATAATGTTAATCTTCTTTGTATCTATTTTGTTCGGTTTTAAAGAGTTTAAGTTCTCTTAACGGTTTATTCATTAAGCCTATCTCTGATAGATATATAAATATTACCTCCCTCGGCGTGTTTCTGCCCTTGATTTGGTTACAAAAAAACTTAAAAACAAAAATAATCGTGTTTTGTTTTTAGTTTAAGCGCTTATTTTAAAATCGCGTGACTCATCCGAACACATATTTGCCTTGTCCGTTATTCACCAAGCGCAAATTAGTTATTTCAAGGCAATTGTGAATTTAAAAAATACGACATCTGTCTAATTTATATGCCTACTTACCGACAAAGTCTTAAGACAACAAGGATAGTTTCATTCACATTTCGCTGAACGCTAACGGGCGTGTAAACCACCTCGTGCTCTTACTCGTCTCTGTTTACCAATCAATTGATGGATTAGTCCGGAAGTGACGTCGCTGCTGTCAGTCAACGTAAAAAAAACACAATACACATATCTACGCTACTCTGAAATTATACGTTAACGTGACGGCTGTAGCCAACAAATCGTGTTGAGAATATTCCAATATTAGTCCCATTTATTTAGCTATTTGCATTTTGTCTTTTATTATTGGATAGCTATTCCTGACTTGGTCCCACGTAAAAAAATGAGCACCCCCCTCATTCCGAAGAAATCCTGAAATCCGCTGGCTCTTTCTCCAGAGCTTCTGTCGAGCCCAGAGCAAATACGAGAAGAAGAAAAAAAACACCCATTGTAGTCAACGAGTAAATTGACTATATAAGTCAATGGGAAAGTTTGCGCTGCTCGGATCCATGTTTGTTGTGTGGAATTACTTATACGTGGTTAAGCAGTGAAGCGCCTCCCAGTGCCTCGGTCATAGACCTTGAAACCCAGCGCATATATGCAGAATGTATTTTGGGTTGAGCGCGATCCTATAGCTGAGGAGGGTCCTTCCACTTGCCCACAGGGCCCCCTCCACCTCAACCTTCCTTCCCTTCTTTATACGTGATCTCCTCCTGCATGGACGCCCGATGCCGGAACATGCGAAAACATTTGGGCAGAAACTCGGTTCCGTCGCTGGAGTCTGTGGCTGGATTCTAATTTGATGTTGTTTTGGGAATAATCTCCTCATTTGTGTCAGGAAAGAATTTACGCAGACTATTTATTTAACCCGACAATAGCCCAATAAAACTAAGTGGACACAAAAGTGTTTAATTATTAGATGTTTGATCAAGCCACTATGGGCGATGGAATCGCCGAGGACCGAAACCACTGTGGATCCAATTCGTTGTGCCGTGACCGCGGCAGAGACTCCAAAAGCCGGGCGGAAGTGGGGAACCGGTCACCTGTGCAAAGTTCTACCGACACACCGGGAACATCGGCATCCACACCGACTTCATCTAGCGAGGATGGACACGATAAACTTTTAGGAGTCGATCCGGACTACTGTCGAAGGATTCTAGTCAGAGGTGAGGGAGCGAATATTTACCGTAAATCTGTGGGACTAAATACTAGCCTACCTACTCACTCTCAATAATAGCGAATCATTTCCTGTTGGGCTTCAAATAGGCGTTGTTTACTTAAAAACAATACTAATGTCTCAAACAAAATCCGCTCATTTTACAGAAAACTATTTCTCGGTTTTGTAGTTTATTCCCGTACACCGTTAAAAGATAAATGTTCCAAATGGGGTTTTGCAGAGATCCCATAAAATAACAATTTTTGGTTTTGCTTTCAGTGAACAATATTTGTTTTAGTGTGAAGGACATTCTAAAAATCGAAAGAACCTTTTTCTACTATTAAGAATCTTTTTTTGATTCCATTCATATTAAAGGCTTTTCATTGAGCCATCAATGGCAATAAAGAACATTTATTTTTAAGAGTGATTGTGATTATTAGTATTAAATGTACACCAAAAATATCAGAGATTAGTTTACAAGGTACAATTGATGACGCATTAATACAAAAAAATATGCACGAAATAAACCCCACAACAAAATATTAAAAGGATGCCCATCACATAAAACAATAGCCTACATCAATATCTGAAATTGAACAATTATTTAAGACGGAGTTTATGTAGATTATTTGAAGAAGAAAAAAAAGATATAAGTATAAAATAGGCTGCATATATAAATGTTTTTAATGTTGCTTGAAGTTTATGAAAGAGAATATGTATTTCACGTCATACAAACTACTGGTCAAAGCCATCAAACATGAGTGTAGAGTTAAAACAACGACAGCAAAAAAAAAAAAAAACAGAAAAATGCAGACATTAGCTTCGCCTCTTCCAAATTCACACAAAATATCTAAATATGTGGCCCACTTTCAATGGTATTTATTAACGCAATCCACATATACTTAGACTATTTGGAAGAGTGCATTTTATTTACACAGATAAAGTCTTTCTAAACACATTATAAAATTGAGGGGGAAAAATGGATAACCGTTAGAGCAAAAAGTAAGAAATGCGTGTAAAAACAAAACAAAAAAGTCATTATTTAAGGAGTATGTTTAATGGCTCACACTTCGTTTATTTAAAGGCTAATATCACTCAACCAGAAATACTTTTACACTTCCCGTTTTTTCATGTTCCCATTTCAGTTTTAAAAACAAAAAGACGAGCAGCGTGTGATGTTGTCAAAATGTGAAATTAAAAACGGCTATAATAATGCTTGAATAATAGATATCAGTGCACTAAATATTTCAGCATCATCTGAATTGTTTGCATCATGTAGCTGTAACGACTATTACATTTTTATTTTATTCATTTTTACTTTTTTATTTTATGCGTGTGCTTATTATTCAGTGCATTTATGTTTTCAGTTTAGCCATTTTTTTTTATTTATAATTAGATTATATTCTAATGCATACATTAGGGAAATTAAATAATTAAGTGCTTCTAAATACCAAGACTTTTCATTCAGATGGACCTAATCTTCCACTATGTTTTTTTATGAAATGCAATGCACACACAAACTGTCGGAGCACTGCAATAGTGTCTCTGTAAACCCACAATCCCCGGTGTCACTATTTGTTTTTAAAGCTGACGATTGAATGCGCCGGAGTCCTAGTGAGAACCAGGGTCACTGAAAGGTCAGCAAGTCTGTGTCATCATCATGGCCGACGGGCTCGCGCTGATTTTAAACCGAGAGGAAAACGCAATTACAGAAGGTTTCACCATTAGCATCTCACTGCTCATATCAACAAATACCATTAATCTTATTGTGATATTACAGTTCATCCAAGTGTGATCCTCTTGGTTGCCAGGCAGACATCCAGATAGGCGGAGCTATAGAAAGTCAGGCTAAATATGAATACTTCATCACATCATTTTGGAAAACCGAGCTAATTAAATCCATTTCTGGTACTCCCAACCTGACCTGATTTGTTACAACCCCTAAAGCGTCTTTATCCCAAAATATTGCAGTTTGAGGTGAAAGCCTTGGTGCTGTTTTCCTTTTGTTTTCTAAGGTCTAATGGTGTCAAAATAGGTCAATTTCTTCAAATCAATGCCAGTTTACAATTATTTAAAAAATATGTTTAATATAGGCTATCTCAAATATATGTATGTGGTTTCATTAAAGAAAATATGGAATAAGAACGTACTATGGAAAGTTCTGTGTATATATAATTTAATTATTATACCGGTTAAATCGAGGAATTAATATTCCTCGATTTAATCGGTTGTACACGGCAGCTTATCTCATGCACAAACTCAAAACAACTTGGATATTTAATTTGAAAGTGATATGGAAATGAATTGTGTAGATGAAAAACATGATGATAAATCAATGTTGCATTTTAACTTGGTTATAGCTTCCCGATATGCATTGTCCAAGGCATAATGCTTTTGGCGGAACACATTGTATCATTGCACATATTGCCATATTTAGCACAGACTGTACTTCCCTTAACACATTTATTATCTGACATCATCTGATCATTTCTAATGTCGCATGTCAGTCGTAATGTCAATAAAATGTTGCATTACTGAGTTGATATTGGTAAAACATAATCTTCAAATGATTTCCAACTAATAAGTGTTTTCTTGTTAAACTGCTTTGGTCTGCAAGGATGAATGTTTTTTTTTTTCTTCCTCATTATTTGATAGGCCGACGTAAAAGTGCACAAATGTAACATGGTGCCATTTCAAACTATAACCTCAGCAGAAGGGCAAAATCATCGAGATATTGACTGGACTTCTCTTTGGCAAGTCCTTTGGAAAAGCATGAGTTGTGTACTGGGAATTGCATGTTGGTAAAACAAAATCAAATCTAGATTAAACTACAATCAAAAACAATTCGCAATAATTTGGCTGGCACTAACCATGATTAAATGAGTTTTGAACTAAGTTCGGAGTCTGTTTAATGTCCTGTCATGCAAAAAAAGATCTAAACATGCACACGCACTCATTTCATTTCATTTATCTAGTTGTTCACAGTATATTTTTCCTATTCAATAAGGGATTCTCTCACTCCCAATAATCGAGGAGAAAGTGGTCTATTTCAACACCGAAAGTAAATCGTGTGTATGTGTCCCAAACAGACGCCAAGGGCACTATTCGGGAGATCGTCCTGCCGAAAGGCCTGGACCTGGACCGGCCGAAGCGCACGCGCACCTCCTTCACGGCGGAGCAGCTCTACCGGCTGGAGCTCGAGTTCCAGCGCTGTCAGTACGTGGTCGGGCGCGAGCGCACAGAGCTCGCGAGGCAGCTCAATCTGTCAGAAACTCAGGTACGACACGGATCGATGCCTTTAAGACATGCTAGTGTGCTTCGCTTCTGAATTAAGTGCTGCTTTTTAACGCAATACATATGTTTTTGTATCAAATATTTTGTTGCATGGTTGATGTAGCCTACTTATTTATTATTATTATTATTAATGATAGTTATTTTTAGGCTATATGCCTATGTGTATATTTTGTAGGCGATATTGTATTGATTAATATTGACAACAGTTCAATTTCCATTTTGATTGTGTCTCTGTAAATTCTGCAGAATTCCTCTTCATGTAGGCCTTTGTTTTATCAAATTTCCATGTTTTTTTTTTATTGTAACAATATATAGCGTTTAAGGGGATTATATTAAATGAATGGTGAATGTATAAAATACACCATTCTATTGAAAAATAAGTATTAACATATTTTTAAGAGTCCGCGAAATACCTCAACCAAAATACCTTTTTTTTTATCTTTGCATTCACTGTCTTATAAAACTACTGAAATCTTTTACGTGACCATGCATTAATATCCTTTATGACAACGTCAAAATACAATGAACACAAAGAAAATGCAATATTAAATTAAATATATACTATATATATTTATTTAATGTTCGATGCTTTTATGTATAGGCTTGGGTGGCCTCGTTAATTGTCTCTTGGAGACAAAGTGTTAAAATGAAAGAAAGAAAAAAGAAAATATAGGAAAAATCGTTTAACACAAAGGACGGTTTGTAATAATTGTATAAATTGGGATATGAATATTAGTAATACACGGAATTTAAGTAAATAGAGAAAATGAATGAATGGATACCAACGAATAAATAGATAAATAGGCCTAAACAAATAAACACAAATAAGTAAATATTTCGTTTTGTCAAAGTAATTGCTACAGATTACAGATGGTGTAGCAAACTGGCAAAAATCTAACGAGTGTACAGACGTCAAATCGTGCGCGAGAGTTAACAATCTCCTGTCTGCAAATGCTGCATGTCAGCCTCCATTGTTATGAGCACAATACTTATAATTAGTATTCGCACAGTGGGCGTTAGTGGGCGGAGCTTTTCTTTATCCAGACGTGAAAAAACAGAAAAAAATGGGGCCCCGGTTGTCCAGTCATCATTCATGCATTACGAACTGCGTCACTTCAGATTGAACTATTTTCTTATCTCGTTTTTTTTTTTTTTTTTTTTAAGTTGTCGGAATTTATAAAGTTGCATCTATTTCAGAGTTTGATTTTAGTCTGATGGTATAATTAAAGTGATAAAAAAAATCGATTTATACGATTAAACGATTAAGTTAATACTCACGGATCCACCTAACACAACTCTATCAAAACAGAGCATATCCTGTATATTTACCCTATAAATCACCTCAATAAATCCCTCAAAACCGTGTGCACGCGCTTTCATGGTGGTTTCAAAGCTCAATTTTCAAAAGACAAGCAATTTCGGGTTAATGTTGTATTCTATTTTTAAATAAATAGTATGATGTAGTAATTTCAAAGCAATTTCAGTATATTATCCGCACAGACCATGGGTTTTAGAACGAAAAAAGATGATTCAATGTATAATAAACTGCAATAATTTAATTCTAACAATGGTTTCACCGCATTGCTGGCTTTATTAAAGCATTTTATTAAAGCCATATGATGTTTGCATGCATGGTTTCAAACCTCGCCTCTTATGCTATAATGTTTTAATCTAAACCAAACAAAACGCTGGCCAATTAGAAATGAATGCATTGAAACGAATGAATAAAAACCCTATTACAGATTCATATGGATCTGCGTAGTTGGATATTAAATCTGTTTTCCTAAAATGGAGCGAGTAGAACAAAATACCCATTATTACAGCTGGAAATATTAAGTGAATTTTGTAAAAACACGACGATATATTTCATACAAACATGAACCAATAGAAAGGCTGTTATGGACGAGTATAGCCTACTTTGGAGTCCATCTAAAACTATAAATTATAATTATTATGCATTCAGTTTTTAGTGAGCTCATATATAAAGTATATAATAGCTATAAAAAAAATATATAGCCTATATTTTAAACTGCAGGGCCATTCAAAATTAACTAGGCCATTGAAATGAATGGTGAAAAACCAGTCCAGCTCTTCTTGTTAGCATTAATCTTTTGATGATCCATGAAAGTCCATAGAAAAACCGATGACAATGAATCCAATCAAGAACTTCAGGCTCTGGCTAAATAACTCTGGCATATATTTATTGTATAATGCTATTTCTATAGAGCTCTTGTGGTTTCTAATATTAGGGATTTCCTTAATTGAAACCAAAACTATTTAAAAGAAAATTGCTGAATGCAATGCCGTCTCGGACTGTAAACGCGCGCTCTGAGCAAAAAGCAGCCTTTAAATCTTGTCAAATGTTCTTTCAAAGCAGCATGAATTATTTAAATTATGAATAAAGAGTAAAAAACCATCAGGCGCAGCATAAGAGTTATGCATATTCTGCGTTAAGTTTTAATTGAACTTCAAAAGATGAATACATTTTATAGTAGCTAGTTTCTCTGAAATCCTTTCCGCTTGAACCAGTAAAATCAATAAATCTCCTTCAATACAAAAAAAGCATTTCCATTTCACTTTAAATAAAATTGCTTTTACAATTTACATCTATAGCACAGATTGTGAGTGCTAATACTAATTCATATTCATGCTCCTACAAATTCCCGAGGTGCATCAGATGTGCAAAATATATCTGCATTTCAGTTTATTCCCATGGAATATTAATCTATGTAAATGTTTCCTTTTTATATAAATTTCTAATATTTTCTGAAAGAAAAATAACAAATTTAACTCGAAGAGTGACGCACATGCAACTTTTTTACCCTTTGGATAATTGCGGGTCTATAGTTAAATCATTATATAATTAATGCGCATTCATTTTCATATGCTTCGCCATCACAGTGACATATGTAGGTGTTATGTTCCCAGTGAAATTGAAAAACATCGCAATAATTCTGTATACATCTTTAACTAGCCTGCATCTATTTAATCCAACTGCATTAATTATAATTATAGGGTATAGCTACCCTTAAGATTTAGCCTACAATGATGGACAGAAATATTTAGCCGCGCGCCCCCGAGTTTTGTCCACTTGATTGTTATGAAACACAGGCATTTATCAAAATATCGGGAGCAGGGAGAAAGAAAGTAACATCTCCTGTCAGGCGCGCACACGAGACTTGTTGCGCCTCAGTTGTGGAGACATTTACAAAGGCACTAACACGACTAGATCTCTATAACACGTGATCAACTTTTCACGGAGTTTGTGTGTCTCTCCTGAAAGAAAAAAGGTGCATAAGAAACTTCGTAATGACAGATTACAATATTAATTGTGAACGGCCATCTATCGAAAATAAACGAATAT
>JARQWZ010002158.1:22500-52500 GCA_033150135.1 Gobio occitaniae | reverse complement strand
TGACGTGACAGAGAGACGCGTATCAGTTCAACTTCAAGCGGCAGCGCGCGAGTGAACGCGATCATCTCTTCCTAAAGAAATGAATATCTAAAGGTATGTTGAGGATACATTACAACTTGCTGAAACGTATCATATGTCGTGTAATCGCTCCATCGGTGTTTCAACCGCGGAAAGACAATAAAACAGCTTGTAAACAAAAAATGTCATGTAGAATCACATTTACCTCAGAAGTCATTCAGTGTCCACAGCTGTGAGTTCACTAGAGAGATTAACTCTTTCACTGAATACATGCACTATATTAGCCTATATATTCGTTATATTAGCCTATATATATTCATTATATTCCACTTAGCCTGTTAGTGATGTCTTGTTTATTTAATGTATGTTTAAATAAACCTGTCATGAAAATAACAGCCACTAAATGATTATATTTCAACGAGTTGGAGAAAAAAAAAAAATTAGATTTAGATATTAATGCAAAAACTGTCTTATGTGAAGCTTATGAGTGTTGATTTTTATATCTAAAAATAAATAGCAAATGAATTTAGGCTAATAGTTTGGGCTCTGTTGTTAATCTTTAATAGCAATATGTAAGGGCTCACTATATAGTTTACAGCATTATCTTTAAGAAACTTTTAGTTATAACTGAATTAATTTAAGGACAGACACAATTTTTTTTTTCATTAAACCACTGTTGAATAAAAATTAATAAAAAGCAATTTCGTAAAACTGCTGTACCGAATCCGTAGCAAACCGTGACTTCAAAACTGAGGTACGTACCGAACTGTCAGTTTTGTGTACCGTTACACCTCTAATAGGCCTATATATATATTTACATATTGCCCCTTTTTTACATTTGAGCCCCTGCCTCTGAAGAACTCTCTGCACGGCCCTGGTATTACTGTATGACACCATCATATTATTTGTGTCATTATATAAACCCCTCTCCTGGGCATCAATCTGGGACTTTAAGGAGTCTATCAACTTTTAATGCGTTACAAATTCATAGAGCTGATGATGAGTGTATAACTCAGAGGATCAGTTTAGTATATTACACACGGGCGGGACTGATTGACGCAATGTAAAGTATTAAAAGTAGGAACTCCCATTAAAAAATGGGTTTTTGTCCAGACCCCGTCCCCAGCAGGTGGCTCCCCGCTCCAGCATAACACAGCGGGACACCTGAGCCGCACGTGACCGTATGAGGCGTTCAGACACCGCAGACCCATCGATCATGGAGCAGATCCCATGTCCGCATGATATTTATCATCCCAGATGCTGCTGTTAATGTGTAAGCAGACTGAATCTTCACTCGGGAGCTTTTATTCAGGGCTTTAGTGAAACTGTTAACCTTATTTCAATCTTTAATGGCTTGGCATCCCTCAATGAGAGGCCGTAAAACAGAAAAAATAATGAATGAACAACTACAGCTTGAGCCGCAGCATCCCGGCCTGCTCGTTTAAAGCTTGGGGAAACGGACAGGTTTTGTGCAGAACATTGTTTCGTCGTGTTTATAAAAGTGAGAGCTTTTTATTAGCCGAGTGAGCGACGGTTCACCTTCAGTCGAGTCTTTTCCGTCAGTGTGGCCTTAGTGTGCAGAACGCAGGGCTTGACTTCCACCTGGACACTTTGATGAAAGGCGACGTACTTCGAGTATGATTTATTAGGTTGTAAAGCATTCACGCAGCATGTTTCAGACCGTAACTATGTTTGATAGAATAAACATGGGCAGTACATTCTTTGGGCTGAGGACAAAGCTGGCAAACATTCAATCTGAATGCGCAGGTCCTCACGGTGTTAAACAGCAGCTTTAATAGAATTAAATTGGCAGTTCTGAAAGCCTCGAGCGAGACTGTGTGCTCAATCTTTTCATCAATACAGCCAGCAGCATGTTGCCGCAAAGCACAACGCACGGACGAGCTCTCTCTCTCACACACACAAAGCCTCGTGCTAATGATATAGAAATACCATTTTTGTTATTGTTTGTTATAATTGGACACTGTTGTGTTTCTCTTTCCCTTGGGTTTACAGTAATATTTTGGGTAGTTAATTTCACTGGTTGAAGGTGGTGTTGACTTTCTCACTGGGTTTGTGTTAATCAAGCCAGAGACATTTTGTCTGTTCTCTGACTTTTTGAATAAAACACCTCAGTCAAGGACAGAGGGACTCGTATTTAATTTAATATGAAAAGATTTTTCATGTTGCCGCAAAGCATGCAGACGTACTCACAAGCTCTCATACATGCACATTGTGTGCTAATGATATTCAATTTTTGTCATTGTTCCCCTTTTGCTATAGCCGGTTGTGGCTATACGTTAGACTATATAATGTGGGTTGAAGGTGTCGTTGACTTCAACAATGTCCATAGTCTCTTTCTAACTGGTTTTGTGTTAAGCCAGAGACTTGCCGTTGTTTCTTTTCTCTGTCTTTTTTTAAATAAAATCTCCCAGTCAAGGACTTCTGACCATCTGAACCATCATTAAGATGGGAATGCATTGGTGAAGAATAGCCAATGTCAATCTAATGAGACGACTTGGTTTATTTTCTCCTCTGTATTTATCTATCCAATTCAGAGAGTCCATTTGTTGCATTTGTGTTTGATATTATTAACATATAAGAACGTATAGATGAACATTCATGAACTGAATGCAGTTCCGTTGCCTGAATATGAAGCACTTAAATGTGACTATTTCTGGCTCCGCTGTGTGGTCTTTATTCCCAAGATTCCTTGGTTTGCTTAACACATTCTAACCATTCTATTGTTGCTTTCAGTTCATGGATGAGAAAGCCATGGATTTAATGGATGAAGGTTGTGTAAGCCACAAATGGAGAAGTTTGAGTGATTGAAGCGGGTGCTAGAAGGAAAGAAAAAGCAGACAGACAGAATGATAGAATGATAGATAGATAGATAGATAGATCTAGGGTAGATGGACAGAGATAGATAGACAGACAGATAGATGGACGGACAGCAGACAGACGGACAGACAGCAGACAGATAGATGGACGGACCGCAGACAGACGGACAGATGGACGGACAGCAGACAGACGGACAGATGGACGGACAGCAGACAGACGGACAGATGGACGGACAGACAGATGGACGGACAGACAGATAGATGGGCGGACAGACGGACAGATAGATGGACGGACAGACAGATAGATGGACGGACAGATAGATGGACGGACAGACAGATAGATGGGCGGACAGACGGACAGATAGATGGACGGACAGATAGATGGGCGGACAGACGGACAGATAGATGGACGGACAGATAGATGGGCGGACAGACGGACAGATAGATGGACGGACAGATAGATGGGCGGACAGACGGACAGATAGATGGATGGACAGCAAACAGACGGACAGACAGCAGACAGATAGATGGACGGACAGACAGATAGATGGACAGACGGACAGATAGATGGACAGACAGACAGATAGATGGACAGACGGACAGATAGATGGACAGACAGATAGATGGGCGGACAGACGGACAGATAGATGGACGGACAGATAGATGGGCGGACAGACGGACAGATAGATGGACGGACAGATAGATGGGCGGACAGACGGACAGATAGATGGATGGACAGCAAACAGACGGACAGACAGCAGACAGATAGATGGACGGACAGCAGACAGACGGACAGATGGAGGAAAAGACAGATGGACGGACAGACAGATAGATGGGCGGACAGACGGACAGATAGATGGACGGACAGATAGATGGGCGGACAGACGGACAGATAGATGGACGGACAGATAGATGGGCGGACAGACGGACAGATAGATGGACGGACAGATAGATGGGCGGACAGACGGACAGATAGATGGATGGACAGCAAACAGACGGACAGACAGCAGACAGATAGATGGACGGACAGACAGATAGATGGACAGACGGACAGATAGATGGACGGACAGACAGATAGATGGACAGACGGACAGATAGATGGACAGACAGATAGATGGGCGGACAGACGGACAGATAGATGGACGGACAGATAGATGGGCGGACAGACGGACAGATAGATGGACGGACAGATAGATGGGCGGACAGACGGACAGATAGATGGATGGACAGCAAACAGACGGACAGACAGCAGACAGATAGATGGACGGACAGCAGACAGACGGACAGATGGAGGAAAAGACAGATGGACGGACAGACAGATAGATGGGCGGACAGACGGACAGTTAGATGGACAGACAGACAGACAGACAGACAGATAGATAGATGGACGGACAGCAGACAGATAGATGGACAGACAGACAGACGGATGGATGGACGGACGGACGGACAGATGGATGGACGGACGGACGGACAGACAGACAGATGGATGGCTGGATGATAGACAGACAGACAGACGGATGAATGGATGATCGATAGATAGATTGACAGACGGATGGATGGATGGATGGAAAGAAAGCTGGTTGCTTTTTCCTCATTGATAATCATGTCCTGCTCTGTCGCCGTTGAGCTGGTGAGGTAACGAATGCTTTGGTTGTGCATTGTTCTCTTCTACACCCAGACAGCATGTAAAGTAACGTCACGTCTGGCGTGAAGAGAAGAGATGATGTCTAGAAGAGGCAAACAGAGAAAGAAAGACACCAGTTCAGACAATCCCAAAGCTTAAAGGGGACAGTGTTAGGCAAGCGTCATAGCTGAATGTGGTTGGCTCTGTAAACTGAAAGTAAGCAGAAAGTCGAGTCAGGACTTCAGCATTAGCTCCATGCTAACCTTTAACCAGCACGCACTGGACAGGCCAGTTGATGAGATTGAGGGACAGACAGAGTCTGCATCTTAAGTCTGTGGTTTGTTATTCTCTGGCCAGATTGTAATACAATTATCTGATGGGATCAGACAAAAACAACTCTCAACTCAACTCTGCTTTAAGAGACTCACATCTGAAAACACTGACATTGTTTCCCTTTTTGTGAGAGTTGAACCTTCACGCTTTTGAGCCTGTTTTCTTTATCTTGATTTATTTTTAGGGGTTTACAGTAATATTTAGGGTAGAAAAACATCTTGGTTTACTCTGAAATACTATATAAAGTTCTATATATAAAGTTGACTTCAACACTATCCATAGTTTGTCCTTTTCACTTGTGTTGTGATGATCAAACCAGGGCTAGTTCTATCTATCTATGGAATATTCATTAGTGGTGCTTGATGGATGAAATCATTAAAAATGATTTAATTAAGGTGGAATGCGTCATCACATCGTGTCAGATGAGATCTTTATTAGACTGTTCTGCTGTATGTCGACCACTGGAGGCGCTGCGGTTCAGCAGGGATGCCTTTTAATCCATTGGGAGGGCACAATCTATCAGTATCTGCCCACACATGGTAAGCCTAATTACCTGATCACATATGCACGCGGGCCGCATCAGCCAGTAGTGCTGGGGGAAGGGAACTAATAATAGTCCAAATGCTTTTGCTGTTAGGAGGATTATAGAGCCAAATTTACCAGCCATCGGTAAAACCAGGTTGACCCTTGGCTGAACCTGCGCGAACATGTGCTTCGATAAAACTAGGAAGAAGTGTCCGAGTATGAAGCCGCACAATGGTTGGATGATCAGGTTATTTGCAGCAAGTGAGGCAGAAAGAATTGAGATATGCATGCAATAATGCTCATTTTCCCCTTCCATAACCGTTACTTTACACGTCACGTGTGCTGCATGTTACAGAATGTGTGTTCAACATCTAACATGTGTGCAATCTGGACGTTCTAGCACACGCATGTTCACCTCAAACCATACGTTGTGCCAAGAGAGTTTCTAAAGACATCATCTCAGGCCTCGGCTGAAGCAGAAATCCCTCGGTAAAGAGGCACGAGATTAATGACCTACAAGCTTTTGAAAGAAGAGCGGTCACCGAGAGGTCACTGAATGACCAGAATGCCTCATCGGGCTCCGCTGCATAGCCTCATCACATGTGTAGGATCAAGAGGGCTGCTAGAGGGCAGTTTAGCTTCTGGACGGGGTCAGCAAAGGTGTCAAGAGGATCAGCAGACGAACAGGTGTTCATCTCACTCTTTTAATACACTTTGTTTTTCATTTCTTTGGATTTTCAATGTGTTGTGCACATTGCTATCTATCTATCGTTCTATCGTTCTATCTCGTTCTGTCCATCCATCTATCTATTGTTCTGTCCATCCTTCTATCTATCGTTCTGTCCATCCATCTATCTATTGTTCTGTCCATCCTTCTATCTATCGTTCTGTCCATCCATCTATCTATCGTTCGTCCTGTCTGTCTGTCCGTCCGTCCATCCATCTATCTATCGTTTGTCCTGTCTGTCTGTCCATCCGTCCATCCATCTATCTATCTATCTATCTATCTTTCCATCCGTCCGTCCATCTATCTATCGTTCTATCTATCATACTATCTATCGTTCTGTCCATCCATCTATCTATCGTTCGTTCTGTCTGTCTGTCTGTCTGTCCGTCCGTCCGTCCGTCCATCTATCTATTGTTCTGTCCATCCTTCTATCTATCGTTCTGTCCATCCATCTATCTATCGTTCGTCCTGTCTGTCTGTCCGTCCGTCCATCCATCTATCTATCGTTTGTCCTGTCTGTCTGTCCATCCGTCCATCCATCTATCTATCTATCTATCTATCTTTCCATCCGTCCGTCCATCTATCTATCGTTCTATCTATCATACTATCTATCGTTCTGTCCATACATCTATCTATCGTTCGTTCTGTCTGTCTGTCTGTCTGTCCGTCCGTCCGTCCATCTATCTATCATTCTATCTATCATTCTATCCATCTTTCTATCGTTCTGTCCATCCATCCATCTATCTATCTATCCGTCCGTCCATCCATCTGTCCATCCATCTATCTATCGTTCTGTCCGTCCATCTATCTATCATTCTATCTATCGTTCTATAATTCTATCCATCTATCTTTCGTTCTATCCATCTATCTATCGTTCTGTCCATCCATCTATCTATCGTTCTGTCCGTCTATCTATCTATCGTTCTGTCCATCCATCTATCTATCTGTCCGTCCGTCCATCTGTACATCCATCTATCTATCATTCTGTCCATCCATCTATCGTTCTGTCCATCCATCTATCTATCGTTCTGTCCATCCATCTATCTATCATTCGGTCTGTCCGTCCGTCCCGTCCATCCATCTGTCTATCTATCTGTCTGTCTATCTGTCTGTCTGTCTATCTATCTGTCTATCTATCTGTCTATCGTTCTGTCCATCCATCTATCTATCGTTCTGTCCATCCATCTATATATCATTCTATCTATCGTTCTGTCCATCCATCTATCTATCGTTCTGTCCATCCATCTATATATCATTCTATCTATCGTTCTGTCCATCCATCTATCTATCGTTCTGTCCATCCATCTATATATCATTCTATCTATCGTTCTGTCCATCCATCTATATATCATTCTATCTATCGTTCTGTCCATCCATCTATCTATCGTTCTGTCCATCCATCTATCTATCGTTCTGTCCATCCATCTATATATCATTCTATCTATCGTTCTGTCCATCCATCTATATATCATTCTATCTATCGTTCTGTCCATCCGTCTATCTATCCGTCCGTCTATCTATCTATCTGGAACTAAAGCTATCTGCCTCTGTCTGTCTGTTTATCGATCCTTCTATACATCCATTATTCCATCCATAATATCTTCCATCCATTGTTCCATCCACCCATCCGTCGTTCCATCCAACCATCGTTCCATCATTTTAATTTTACTCAAATATTCAAATCTAAATTGCATTGAATTTGTTTGCATACATAAATTAAAATTCCGGAACATAAAATGCAAACTCATGAGACCTCATTAATGAAACATGAGCTGAAGTTTGTGTAAAATAAATGTAAAATACATACATTTCTGTAAAACTGTAAAAGGGTACAATTTAGGCATGTTCCATGAATTGTCCCTTTCAACAGACTTACAACCTCATTCTCATTTATGTCACAGTAAATACACCATTTAGCCTGACTATAGTCCATGAAATCTCTATCATTCATGCCCAGATACATAGAAGAATGACTTACACGCAAGTAAACAGAGAAAGTTATGGTGGAGAATGTAGGAGCTCAAATTACAGAAGCACTGCTATGGCTTCAGTAGGATAGCCAAAAGATCTGATGAACACGCATTGGAGTTCATTGCGCACCAGTGCATTGCGCTGATTCTGAGTCCGCTGAGGAACGAGAGCGGAGTGGATTGGGATGCCGCAGGCGAGGGACCAAATCCAGGTCATGCAGATCCTGCGTTTAATAATCTCTGCCCCAGCAGTGAACCCTCGATCTCATTAAAGAGGATTTCACTCCAGTAGTGTAGATGTACGATTCAAGAGATTTGCTTTTGTCTTTTCTTTCATCTACTCCCCTGTTTTCAACATGTTTTTTTCTTTTATGCTGCTTAAAATCGCAGTAAAGCTATGGAGTTTTGTAATCAGAAGTAAGTTAAGCTCCGCCCACTATAGACTAAAAAGCAACATTTGTCCCTTTAAGTACTGCATACACAGATTATAGCCATAAGAATAAAAGCTTTGAATATACAATATATACAAGACTCCTCTATTAATGGACCCTTGAAACACACAGCTTCAGCAAGCTTGTGTAAGCTTTGAGGGATCACTACACAATCTCATTATCCTCACACTAATGGCCACGCCGAGTCCATGAGCTCAGTGTTACAGACCTCATCTTTATTACTGCGTGCAAAACGGGTTGCTCCGGGCTTTATTCAGCTGTTGGCAACTTAGTGGGTTTTACGGGCAGGGAACGGAAATTAAATTCCAGTGTGTTCGCAAGCACAAGAGCTGCTGTCGTCATGGAGGTCAACACCAGACGCTTATACACACGTAAACAATACAGGTACTTGGGTCATTCGTTCTTATAACATCCTAATGAAGATAGTTTCCTACCAATGAGAGGGGCTGAAACAGTATGACGTGCATCAATGCTTGAAATATCCTTCAAGTACCAGCCAGACATGTCTAGGCTTTTAAAGGTTGATGTGAAACACTGTTTACAACCTGTTTTGGAATGTGATGGATGAGTGTACACGCACACACACACACACGCGCATCCATTTGCCAAAAGTTTTGGGACGCCTGCCTTTACATGCGCACATGAACTTTAATGACATCCCATTGTTAATCCGTAGGGTTTAATATGAAGTTGTCCCACCCTTTGCAGCTCTAACAGCTTCAGCTCTTCTGGGAAGGCTTTCCTCAGGTTTAGGAGTGTGTTTATGGGAATGTTTGACCATTCTTCTAGAAGCGCATTTGTGAAGTCAGGCACTGATGTTGGACGAGAAGGCCTGGCTCGCAGTCTCCGCTCTAATTCATCCCAAAGCTGTTCTATCGGGTTGAGGTCAGGCCAGTCAAGTTCCTCCACACCAAACCTCCATGTCTTTATGGGCCGACGCTTTGGTCACTGGAGTGCAGTCATGATGGGACAGGAAGGGGCCGTCCCCAAACTGTTCCCACAAAGTTGGGAGCATGACATTTTCCAAAATGTCTTGGTATGCTGAAGCATTAAGAGTTCCTTTCACTGGAACTAAGGGGCCGAGCCCAACCTTTCAACTTTGTTATAATACCACTAACAGTTGAGCGTGGACTTTTGGCAATATATTGTATATTGAAATAATATACTTAGTAGGTTGTAGAGTCATTGCGGCATGTTATTCTAAAAGACAAAAAACTGTTTTTGTCATTTTTCCATTATCTTTCTTCACCTATGAAATGATGTTCCTTTTCAACTAATGTCATCAAGTTTAAACCAAGTTTTAACCAATTGCTGGTGGTATTTCAAATCCTTTTTAAAGTTCAATCAATACCCAATGGATAAAAATAAGTTTTACTCTAGTTTTTTTTTCTCGATGAATACCCATTTCACTCCAAATTATATCACAGAAGTAAATATTGCCTCAAGCAAGTATTGCACACATGTCATTAAAATCACTCTGGCTATTGTTCGGTCTGTCCATGTGTCTAAAGCACTTGTAGCAAAAGATAAAATCCTTTTTTTTTTGAGCATGGAGAAAAGTGTCAAAAGTGTCTTATAGAGCAGACACGTGTTAAGTGCTCTGCTTGATGGCCGTGGTTCGTAGAAGAACCTCTGAACCTCAATCATCCCATGTTTTAGAGCTCTAAACATTAAGAGTGAGAAAATGAGTGTGAATGTGCATTCCTGAGAGCTCACGATGTGTTGATGTGTTTGTGCGTATGTATAGTTCTCCTTTATGGTCCCCAGGGTGGGACAAAGCGGCAGGTAACAGGTAAAAACCCGGTCAAGGGGAAATGCATTTTTCATAGACCTGATTTTCTCTATGTTTATGAGTAGAGCTTGATCTCGACCCATCCTCGACCCCAGAATACACTCTGCATTAAAGCAGCACTGTATCAATTAAACATGCAGGACAAGGACATGCAGAGTTCAGTGCACTTTTTAACCTGAGGTCAGCAGCGGTTTAACATGAGTTCAGCGCACTCTTCAACATGCTTCATTGAACTTTTTTTATGAAGGTCATAAGGAGAAGTCTTGCTGTGGCATCACATATGTGTCCGCATTGCTGAATACACAATAGACAATCCCTGATTAGTGGTGCTTGCTAAGGCGCGTTTTTCCAAACCCAAAAATGAAACTGTCACACAACTTGTACCATACATGCTACTGACACCTCAAACCATGTAGGAAGTTATTGTTATTTTTCAACGTGATCATAGAATATTCCCTTTAAGAATAATTTTTCATGTTATTAGTTACTCACCTTCACCTTACTTTCGTTCATCTTCGGAACACAAAGGAAGATCTTTTTGATGAAATCTGAGAGCTTCAAAAAGTTCATAAAGAGATCATAAAACTAATCCATATGAATTGAGCGGTTTAGATCAGATTTTCGGAAGAGACTCTATTGCTTGATATGATTATTCATTTAAGATTTTATTCACATTTAAACATTGATCAGCGAACATAAACCGAACCTCAACCTGCTTGACATGCGAGAACAAACCTCATTGGTTCTTGCGAGGCTCAAAAGTAATGTGTAACACGAGAACAAACCTCATTGGTTCTTGCGAGGCTCAAAAGTAATGTGTAACACGAGAATGAACCTCATTGGTTCTTGCGAGGCTCAAAAGTAATGTGTAACACGAGAATGAACCTCATTGGTTCTTGCGAGGCTCAAAAGTAATGTGTAACACGAGAATGAACCTCATTGGTTCTTGCTGAAGCTCAAACGTGATGCGTAACACGAGAATGAACCTAATTGGTTCTCGCACGTCAAGCGAACATGCTTTAGCTTCTGTTTACCATAAGTGATGTGCGAGATTTGATGAATGGTTATAAAAGAAATGTGAATAAAAGCCTAAATTCAATCTGTTCAGCATATAAAGCCATTGTTTCTCTTCAGAAAATTGGACTAAAAATTGGAAAATTGGACTAAACCGCAAAGTGGTCGTTGTGTAGCGGTCAACTGAGGATCAGAAATCTCTCAGAATTCACAAAAAAAATCTTAATTTGTGTTCTGTAGACGAACGCAAGTCTTACGGGTTTGGACCGACACACGGGCGAGTAAATAATGAAAGAATTTTCATCTTTGGGTGAACTATACCTTTAAGAAATCATGCTAATATGCTGATTTGATGCTCAAGAAACATTTATTATTTTTATCAATGAATATTAAGCAGCAAAAACTATTTTCAACATTGATAATAATAAGAACCATTCATTAATAATTGAGCAGCAAATCATCATATCAGAATGATTATGAATCATGTGACACTCAAGACTGAAAATTCAGCTTTGATCACAGGGATAAATTACATTTTAAAATATAGCTGCAAGCAGCAATACCGGGGCCAAGCACAAAGAAGACAGACGTGCCAAAATGGCTGGCAGTGTCAGTTCAACTGCAGCAATGAGCAATTAATCACATTTTAAGATGATTTTAGGCAAAAGGCTGAAAAATGCATTGTAGTCTGAGAGTGTCAGACCAACTGCAACAATAAACAATTATACAGTTTAAGAAGATTAGGCAAAATGGCTGAAACCTCATATATAGAGTCACTAATAATATAATCTAATGGTTTATCACTTTTGACCAGTAGGTGGCACAGTTACGAAATTGATGTGGTGTGGTCAGAATAAGGGAACAATGACATATTGGCATCAATCTTTGCATGTGTCAATGCACTGCAGAGATACAGCCTCAAGAGTCATTTTGGCATCATGCCTCAACTTCGTTGCTGCGGTATACAAAAATGGTTTCATCTATTGATGCAAAATCCATAACTTTTTGTTGACACAGTCTGAAGATGATACGATTCGATTTTGGTGGAAATCGGACAAACGGTCTAGGATGAGTTTGAAAAAGTAGGTTTTTATCAAATAACAAGATGGTGGACAGGAAGTTTTACCAAATATGGCAAAATTGGTATCTATGTTCTCGGCATGACCCAATGAATTTATTATGACCAGTTTCATTAAACTAGGCTAATTTAATCAAAAGTTATTAGCATTTTTGTAAATTTTGACCACAAGGTGGCGCTGCCCCGGAACTTTTTGAATACCTTCAGGGCATGGTGCCGAAGAGTTTCATAACGATAGACTAATGCATTCGTAAAATATAGCATTTTTTGACAAAATTCAAAATGGCTGACGGCTAAAATAGCTGATATGGGAATATTGGATATCGTCTGACTCAGCGTGATGCCTTGAATCTAAAGAGACCCGTTTTGTGGTTTTTGGCCAAAGCGTTCAGAAGTTATAAGCAAAATTAGCCAATTTTCGTATCCCCGGACCAGTTGGTGGCACTGCACCGAAACGCTGCATGTTGCCTCAGGTCATGCTTGTGATGACATGTACCAAGATTGGATTGAATACGATAAAGCGCTGCGGAGATGTATCCTTAAGTGTATGTTTGCAACTGCTACGTAAAATTTGTCCAAGCGTTTATTGAAAACAATTTGACGAATCAACATGATTTCTACTTTTTTCAGCATTGTCTGAAGATGATCTGGTAAAATTTTTGTGCAAATCGGACAAACCGTCTAGGACGAGTTCGCAAAAGTAGGTTTTTCGGAAAATTCAAAATGGCGGGAACATTTTCATGACGGAAAATGACGTCAAAGGGTGCCATCGAATCATCTTGAGCCAAGGAATCAGAGAAAAAAAAATGTTTCTAGCCCTTATGGTTCAAAAGTTATTAGCATAAACATGAGTCAAACTTTGGCCAGGTGGTGGCAGTAGAGCGATTGAGTTAAAGATTCCAAATTTGCTATGGAGACAGATCAGACTGTCCTCTATGAGTGTGTCAAATTTCACAACTTTTTACCATAAAATTCTACGGGTTTCCATAGACTTCAATGGCGGAAAAAGCAGAATAATAATAAGAACGGGAACGGTTTCAATAGGTGCCTTCGCACCTTCGGTGCTTGGCCCCTAAATATATTTAAATAGAAAAATATTTTTTTTCGTTATTTCATATTACTGTTTTTATTATATTTTTTATCAAAGTCTAGGTGAATCTAAATAATCTTAATGAATTGGAATCGCTATAACGCTGGCAAATTTCTTCCACTTTGAAAAATAATGTGGATATATTTAAAATGTCCGCTCTCGTTTTGCAGGTGAAAGTGTGGTTTCAAAACCGCCGCACCAAACAGAAGAAGGACCAGACCAAGGACACCGACAAGCACTCGTCCTCCACCTCTGAATCCCTCGCCACCTGCAACATCCTGCGTCTCCTGGAGCAGGGCCGTCTTTTGTCTGTGCCTGCGCCTCCGCCCAACCCGCTGCTGGCTCACCCGCACCCCAGCAATGGCTCTCTACTGGGCAGCCCTTCTGTATCCACTTCCTCTGGGGTGAGTAGCACCACTACGGCTCCCGGGTCGGGTGGCGGTGGGACGTTCGGACTGTCGCTGTCTTCTTTAGGTGGCACTCCGCCCTCGCCACGCCTGGGAGTGCCACCGCCCTCCCTTTGCTTTACCATGCCTCTCCTGGGCGGCACCCATCACGAACTGCCATCGGGATACGGGTGCGGATCCTCTGCGTTCGAGCCCTACATGAGGATAGAGCGGAAGGACGGTGAGTTAGGTGGGAAGAAGACGGTTTCCTAAAAGCGTTCCCTACCTACTGGTACCTTCCCCACTCTACCTGTCTCAGGGGTCTCACCTGTGCCGTGAACAGCCGGTCGGATGGAGCGGAGGTTCGCAAACTAACGGAAAGAGATTGAATGACAAAGTCTTCACTTTCAGATCCTCGTCTCGCTGGCCTCTCTAGCGCTAGTGCCTACAACCAAATTTAGGCCAGTCGGACTCCATAATTCGGTAAGGAGGAGCGTTTGGGACTAGGCCTGTAATTAAGCGTCGCTGTGTTCGGTGAATTTTGTCGTCCACAGGTTTCCTTCCATGTTTGCATTACATGTTTGGTGAAGAAGGCCTCAGACCTAAATGCCCATTCACACCAAGAACGAAAACTATTGCGATAACTGTATTAGCGTCAGCTGCTTTAAATGCTCAAGATCTTTTAAAGCAGGGTGGGTTCTGATTGGCTGTCATTGTTTTTATAATTCATCAGCTGGACAGAAATCATTCTGAAAGTGATCCCAACAATATCGCTCCTCTGTGCCGATATGGTTCTAGTTGTGGACTCAGCTCTTCTATTCGAAACTATATGTTCATCGTTATAGTTATACTTGGTGTGAACTGGCCTTTACTCTTTGTGAATGATAGAAAAAGCTGTAAATGTAACTGTAACTAAGGCAAAATAATTTTGCAAGTTTGTTTCCAAATGGGTGTTAAAAAAACAAGAAAAAAGGACGAAAAAAAGACGATTGATCAACATTGTGGTATGTTTTTATGCTGCTCTAAATTAATTGACTAGGGGAGCTTCTTGTCGGTATAAATGTTTGTCTGTATGAAAGTATAAGAATGAGAGATTTATCCAAGTGAACACGTACAGTAACAATAACAAGGCACTGACACATTTTGTGGCATTGGTTTCGCACTGGACCTTGGTGATGGTAATAATGAGAGTTCAATGGACATCATATAGCAATGATGCAACATTAATGGCATTAAGTGTGTGGAAAATTATACTGGTCTTTTGCAAAATAATAGCGTCTAAAATACTCTTCACATGCGTTTCTCAGCACACTCCTTTGAAACATGCCCTCTTTTCTTTTGTAATGCATGAAATTCTCGTATCCTAATCCATCAGCTCAACAGTTGACATGCTGCTTCTTGTTGTTTCCAAATGTATTCGAAGCAAAGGGTTAATTATTGACTTCCAAGACAGACCGGCAGTCACTTTGAGTCTTTCAGCACCTGGGGCCGGTTGCACCAACTGTGTGTAAAGCCTGGAACACACCAAGCCAACTAAGTTTTCTCGGTGTGTTCCACACCGTCGGCTGACGTTGGTCCTCTTAGGCTATTTTTCAGCCGATTCGACATGTTGAATCGGCGTCGGGCCATCTGATCGTTCTGATTGGCTGTTCTGCTAGCGAACTAGTGCCCAAGAAAAAAAAAACCCAGAAGTGAGCGTTTTTGGTGAGTGAGATCATAGATATACATAATAAAGGGTGCGTCTCAATCAGCTCCCTAGTTCAGTGGTCAGGGCACTGATCATTGAGTCAGCCCATTGACTTATGTCCTGATCAGTGCCCTGACTACTGACCTAGGGAGATGATTGAGACACGCAAAAAGGCTAGATGTCTCGTCCACGCTGCTGGCCAATGGAGGTCGACGTCCGCACCTGGCGGCCATCTTGTCACAGTCAGCTCGCTCACTCGTAACATTGTGTTTTATTGGTGCATGTACTTTTTAAATAACCATGACTTGCTCAATTTTCTACCGATTTTCAAACTGTTTGGTTTGTTATAAACGTCAGAGATGTAGTTATGACACTTATGAATAATTATTCATAATTTGTTCAAGCATCCATAATTATAGCCACGTTAATAACGTTTGTAAGAAACCAAACCATTTGTAAATCCGTCAAGATTTCAGCGAGATGAGAGTATTTGTGTTCGTGCAGATCACTCGCCTTACATCAGGTACCACAGAGCCCGCCAGAAAGCTTGCCTGTGACAAGATGGCCGCCGGTGATGACGTTAGAGACTCCGCCGTAAGACATCTAGCCTTTATTATGCATATCTATGAGCGAGATTATGAGGTGCTTTGTTTATATAGGGTATACAGGGTAGCTCTTGCGGTTTCCCGCTTTGGATAATGAAAACCGACTACTGGTATGGAAAGCTATTTACTCTTACGCAGGTGCAGAACGGACGTGCTACTTGGCCGTCGGATGTCGAGCGTCTGCTTGGTGTGTCAGGGCAACTTCAGACCCAGACGCTGATCCAACTCTGCAGTCTGCTTTCGTCGCTACTAGTTGGTCGGCGTCGGTTTGGTGTGTTCCTTGCTTGAGTTACAAATTAGCCTAGTTTTGACGTAAAGAGGCACTAAGTTGCGCACTGCTAAATATTTTTGCGTTGCACAATTAAACTAAGTTAAGCGTAACTCTACATATAAGCTAAATATTTATGGAAGCGTCCGATCAGGAGTAACGGTTGGAGTAAAATAGCAGACTGACTGAACTGCATCAATAAGCTTTTGTTTTACATTGTGAATAAACGTACTTTGTTAGCGGCTCTTCAACACAAACGGAATCTACACACAGTGCCTCTGTGTGCATCGCTCCGTGTTGTGCATGTCAAATGAAATCATTCATAATAAATAAATGTCTAATTTTTTTTTATTTATTTATTGATCCTTATTCATTTCAAATACAGTGTTATTTACATATAAAATAGTCTACCTATAATGTATTGAATGATTAAGTAGTATCGTATTTAATGGAAACTTATTTTGACCATTAGTTGTGTGAGGAAAAAGTTAGAATGAAGGATAAATTGAAATTCACAGCATTTAAACGTCTGCTCATGTATTTGAAGGCTGCTATTGGATCATAAATGTCATGTGTGACTGTTCAGTCCTTAACGAAGAGTTTACAAACTACGTTCTGCCTTAAGAACAAATGGTGCAACCGAATAAAGTTGGTTTGAGTTGGTTACAAACTAGCTTGTAGTTACTAAGCCTCTAGTGTGGACTTTACGTTTCATTTGAAGAACTTGTGAATGGCTGGTGCAACCCTACCCTGGAGATCTTAAACCATGTTTGATTATGAACAGCGTGCATGGGATCAGTTTCACTACCGATCGCAGTTTACATGCACTATTGCTTGCCATTGCAGTACTATAAGTTTGGTGTTCGTACACATGCTTTATGAGACTGCAGAATTACAACCCACAATTAATCAGCATTCTTTTATTACCCGAATCTATGGAGCCCCTAAAGGGACATGGTGTTGAAAAAAATGAGATGGGTGGAAAAAAAAAAAACATTTCAATGCTTTTGCGTTCTATCGCCAAAATGCTTGCTTTCCCCTGAGAAACTCTTTCAGAGAACGCAAACGTTTTGAGTAAATGCAAATTTTCTCTGGTAATCGCAAAAGTTTTGCAAGGGAACGCAAAGTTTCTCAAGGGAACGCAAACGCAAAGTTTAAAATTTTCTCCGGGGAACGCAAATATTTTGCAAGCGAACTCAAATATTCTCTGGTAAATGCAAACATTTTCCCAGTGAATGCAAAGTTTCACAGGGGAACGCAAACATTTTCCAAGCGAACGCAAATTTTCTCTGGTTAAACGCAAACATTTGGCCAGTGAACGCAAAGTTTCTCGGGGAACGCAAACGTTTTACAAAACGAACGCAAAGTTTCAAATTTTCTCCAGGGAACGCGAACATTTTGCAAGCAAAGGCAAATTTTCTCTGGTAAACGCAAACGTTTTGCAAGCAAATGCGAAGTAAAAAAATGTCTCTGGTAGACGCAAACTTTTTGCCAGTGAATGCAAAGTTTCTCGGCGGAATGCAAACGTTTTACAAAACAAACACAAATTTTCTCTGGTAAAAGCAAACATTTTGCCAGTGAACGCAACGTTTCAAAGTTTCTCTGGGTAACGCACACATTTTGTGAGCGAACGCAAAGTTTCTTGAGGGAATGCAAACATTTAGCAAATGAACGCGAATTCTCTCTGGTGAATGCGAACGTTTTGCAAGCGAACGCAGTTTCTCGTGGGAACGCAAGCATTTATTTTGCGTGCAAACTCCAGTGTACTTTGTGTTAATGTATTTCTTCCTCATCATCTTCGCTCAATACCCACCATGCATATCGGTAAGAATAGCATGCATTGGTTTGTGAAAATTCCCCAAACATTGCCCGTTTCTGTTTGTTGAAAGACAGCCAAAGACATCTACTGCAACTACTACCCAACTTCAAAACTGATTCAATGAAATCATGCACCAAAGCACATGCAATAGTTTAAAAAAAACCAACAAAAAATACGATTTCGGTGACAGAATAGATAAATCGGTACTGTCTGGTTGAGTTGAAATTTGTCTTGTCAAATGTTTTATTTCGCATTGAGCGAGCCGGGTTGTATTTTGCATTAAAGCATGTGAAGTGCTTTGCTCTAAACAGACATTTTGTCTCTTTTTACTCTTAAGGAGCGTTCACAGTGACAACGTTTGTTGCTGAGTCTCTGTGCTTAAACTTGATTTAACATTGTTGCTCAACAGTTGCTGCCACCTACAGTATGTCACCCCTAAATCTCAGACTCTTACTAAAAATGAATGACTTCTGGCCTCTTGATGTGAACAGGCCTTTAGTGGCGATCAGCTACAACACTGTACTTTCATCACTATCCTCTGACAGATTCATAGGTTGGACGTTGAAGGAATAGTGATGATGATAAGTGTCATTTACTCACCGTTGTGCCATTCCAAACCCGCACTGACTTCCATGGAATGTTGGATGTTCTATGGAACACAAATGAGAAACATTAAAGAATGTCCAAGCAATGACTGATGCTCTATTTTCCAAATAAATGCTGCCTTGGGGAGCATAAAAGACTTTTACATTCAAATCTCAGTCATTCCAAACTTTTGACTGGTAGTGTTAATTAAATGCTCCAAGGGCAAGATAGTCATGCAGGTTTGAAACAACACGGGGGAGAGTAAATGACGACAATTTTCATTGTTTGGTGAGCTATCAAGCTGATTTCTTGTCAACTTATTGAACGGCTCTGCCATTGCTTTGTGAAGAGGACCGAGAAAGACATGGACATGAGTTTAGCTTCTTATACAGCTTGATTGCAAATGGATCTTATCTTGTGTATAAATATTCTCATGGCAGTTGGTGGTGGTGTTGTTGTCGAACGCGGTTATTTTCTATAAGCATCATGTATAATTCACCGCAGCATCATTCAGACAGACACTGGCTCACTGACATTGAGTCCAGGCTTACAAGGCCTTAACACACCCGTACACATCATGCATTTTCTTTTCTCGCTCTCTGGTTTTCGGTGGTATCTCTCAAAACAATTAAACGAAGCATCTCACAGACCTGAACATTTGGAAAAGCAGCAGATTCTTTTGTAAACGAAAGCGAGTATTGAAGATCCTTACCATCACTATAAAATTATATTAGAAAAAACCCTTTAATTATGCCTGAAATATGTTTTCACAGTATGGCGAACAAGCAAAGACCGTATACATAAAAAACATCGCCACAGATATGATTGTAAAATGTGGTTTGAGTTTGCTGTGATTGTGTGGAAAGATTTTTTGTTATTTTCTCTCACTTCCTTCCATTGTTAAAGGGTCAGTGCTCTTGTTCTGGCACAAAGATTATGTGTAAGTAAGCCATAAGCTTTTTGGCAGTACAGCATTTGTGTGACCGTGTCAAAAAATGATGATAATAATAAATGAATGGCACCAGCTTCTCACAAATAAAGAAAACACGTGAACAGTATGTACATATATGAGTCTTTGCACAGTATTTTCATGTTGTATTATGTGATCTTACAGAAAAGAAAATGAATGGAAAAAATATAAATGCTTTACAATTCTTTGTCTCATTAACTATTTGCACTTATTTAAAAAAAGTTTGTGTTCTGTGGCAAAGAAGCCTTTCTCATGGTTTGGCTAAAAAGCCGAGATATTGTACAATATGTACATGTGTTTTTATTCTTATGCATATAAATATATGTCTATGTAATTTGCCTACTTGTGTGTCTTTCTTGTGACTCTCTCAGTCGCTGATAATTCTTAAAGATTCATATCTATCTATATGAACACACGTACACACACACACGTACACATACACACACGTGAAGTGAATAACACTGATTATCTCTTCATCACGGCTCCTGTTAGTGGGTGGGATATATTAGGCAGCAAGTGAACATTTTGTCCTCAAAGTTGGTGTGTTAGAAGCAGGAAAAATGGGCAAGTGTAAGGATTTGAGCGAGTTTGACAAGGGCCAAATTGTGATGGCTAGACGACTGAGTCAGAGCATCTCCAAAACTGCAGCTCTTGTGGGGTGTTCTTGGTCTGCATTGGTCAGTCTCTATCAAAAGTGCTCCAAGGAAGGAACAGTGGAGAACCGGTGACAGGGTCATGGGCGGCCGAGGCTCATTGATGCACTTGTGGAGCGAAGGCTGGTCTGTGTGGTCCGATCAAACAGACGAGCTACTGGAGCTCAAACTGCTCAAGAAGTTAATGCTGGTTCTGATGAATCACGTTTTCTTTTACATCATGTGGCCTCCAAATTCCCCAGATCTCAATCCAATCGAGCATCTGTGGGATGTGCTGAACAAACAAGTCCGATCCATGAAGGCCCCACCTCGCAACTTACAGGACTTAAAGGATCTGCTGCTAACATCTTGGTGCCAGATACCACAGCACACCTTCAGGGGTCTAGTGGAGTCCTTGCCTCGACGGGTCAGGGCTGTTTTGGCAGCAAAAGGGGGACCAACACAATATTAGGAAGGTGGTCATAATGTTATGCCTGATCAGTGTATATATTTGCATACACTTTTTAAATAATTTATAAGTATATTTTCACAAATATATTTTATTAAATCGTTTTACATTATATATATATATATATATATAAAACACAAAAGATAATTTAAATATTAAAAGTAATCATGTCTAGGCCTGTTTAGTCCATGAGATGTTGCTCCTCGTCTAATAACAGCGTCAATAAAAGCCTTTTCAGATTACGAAGTAGCATAATATTTATACCATTCTTTATATTTGTTATGAGTTTATGCTAACACGCCACAGGCTGATCAGGAATAAACTTGTTCCTCTCAAAACCTCCGGCTCTTTTCTCGAGATGAGGTGGGCGGGCATGGTTATTTTTCAGGAAATGGTGGACAAGCGGACACAATATGTTTAACCACATTTTTAGTCCCCTCGATCTCCTCCCTGCGCTGCTCTCCCTTTCAGAGTCTCGCCTGGACAATCAACTCCAGGGTGCCAATTAAAATGATTGGCGGCTTTTCTTCATGGGAGTGGACGGATGGAGGGAATGGGGACTGGATGGGTGGCCTGGTGGATTTTAGTGTACGTTAAAAAAAAATGTATGGGGTGAGGAACTCAAGTGATAGCAACAGTGTTCAGTAAGGTTTTGTTTCAGGACCCAGAATTTATACTGGATATCAAGTGGTGACCTAACACAGGACAAAAATAGTCTGAAGTACACACCTAAATAAAACAGACCTGTGGTGCATTTCTGCTCATAACCCACCAGTCAAGGAAAACTGCATTAACTTCATCAAAAATGATGGCAATAATGATAACATTTCGTCAATTTGTTGAAATGTTTGGTAACACTTTAGAATAATGGTCATTAGTTAACATTAGTTAATGTATTAACTAACATGAACTAACCATGAGCCATGGCTAACCATTTGTTACTGTATTTGTTCATCTTTGTTAACGTTAGTTAATATAAATCCAGCTGTTCATGTTAGTTCACAGTGCATTAACTAATGTTCACAAGATTTTAATAATGCATAAGTAAATGTTGAAATTAACATGAACAAAGATTAATAAACGCTTTATAAGTGCAGTTCATTATTGTTATTAATGTAGTTAACTAATGTTTACTAATGACCATTATTCTAAAGTGTTAGCAATTTTTTTGAAAATTAAAGAAAAATACATATTGTATTGTTATTCTTATTATAGGAACTGTTCTTCAAAATATCATTATTTACTCACTCCTAAACTATTTTGTTCAAGGTTCTTTAAACTACTCTTTTTCCATACAACTTTTCAAAGTCAGCACACATGTATGTCTCATTTTATGGATTTATTTTTAATTCAATTAATTTATTTTTTATTCATTTTAAGTATACTTGCATTTTATGAATTAAGCAGCTCGTAAACATACTTTATCACTAGAAGAAAAAAGCATGAAAGTGTTATGCAATCATTTCGGACATTTCTCCTTATATACAACCTTTTGGGAATAAAGGATTCCTTAAAATCCAGTCAGGAACCGGAGAACCTCATTGAACCTCTGTGGATGCCAAATATTTACTGTAAAAAAAACATGATTTTACAGGCAAGTTTCAGTGTATAGACATCAAATGACAGCAAACTTAAATGATCTAAACAACATAAAATGTAAACATGAACCGGAATTTCTGGGAATGTCTTTTACTGGTGTCCAATACAATAGGTGTAAAAGTTATAATAATGTAAATTATATAATACATACATTGCTTTTAATGCTGGGCAATCGATTAATTGCAGCCAAAATAAAAGTTTGTGTTTATATAATATATGTGTGTGTACTGTGTATAATTATTATGTATATATTAGGGGTGTAACGGTACACAAAACTGAGGGTTCGGTATGTACCTCGGGTTTGAAGTCACGGTTCGGTACAGCAGGGAACAAATAAAATTGCTTCTTGTCCTCAAATTAATTCAATTGTAACAAAGTTTCTTAAAGATACATTTTTTTAAATCTCTGCTAATGCTGTAAAGTGTAAACATTATAGAGAGCCCTTATACATTTACTATAATATAACAAAAAAGCCCAAATTAGCCGAAATTCAGTATTTATTTTTGATATAATAATCAACACTCAAATAACATTGTATGCCAACATGTAAACTTCACAGTAGGCAGTTTTTGCATTAACTTCTAAATCTAATTATAAAATAATGTTTCTACTCCAGTTCGTTTATCGTTTGAATTTCATGATCAAATGGACTGAATACTTCATATGTGTGTTCTGCGCTTAAAACAAGCCGACTGTTAACTGTTAAAGAACCAAAACGGTTCGGTACCAATACGTGTACCATTACACCCCTAATATATATATATAAATACACACTCCTTCATGTATCTAAGAAAAATATTTACAGTATATACATGCAGAAACTTCTTATTATATAGATGAATGAGTGTGTATTTATATATAAATAATATATATACCTAGTACACACTTTTATTTTGGATGCGATTAATCGACTGCCCAGCATTAATTATTTTACATTTAGTATAATAATTATATTTCTGTATAGAACAATTTTCATAATACTTTCCTGTAAACATTTCTTTGTTTTATTGAATAAAAATTCAGATTGTTACAGTAAATTCTAAGGTTATTCTTTCTTTTTATACAGTATTTGGCAGTACTGTACATACGGTGACTTAGAGTTAACCAGTTAAAACATACACGTTATTTACATATTATGAATTCAAATTAGGATTATATATATTTACTGCTTTGTGCGAGCAACACAAACTATTTCAAAATGAAATTATTCCTGTTAAACTTGAATTTGCTCTCAAATCTCATTCTCAATTCTGCATGTTCAAACCAACATGCAACGTTTGTTCACAAGACAATAAAAAATAAAGCACAGGATTTGAAATGACATGAAGGAGAGTCAATAAACGGTCCCTTTAAGAAAACGCCATACTGGATTTTAAATATAGAACATTTCAAAGAAAAACTTTTTATTCATCCACACTCAATAGTACAGCTTGGCAACAATTCAAACGGCACCTTGGCGGAAAAAAGAGAGCCCCATTAAAGCAACTCTGTCCATCAGCAACTGCAATATTTTCCTTTTCAGTGTAAAAGCCGTTTTGGCCTTCAGGCCTTTAACCACGCATCACTGTACCACCGCCACCCTCTTTTTCCTTTCTAATTCTTTTCTCTAGCGCTCGCTACCTCCCTCTCTCTCTCTCTGCCCCCCTTTCTCTACCCGCCTGCGCTCCCTAGACCCTGTTCAGTGACCCTGCAGGAGGTTTCGTCACTAATTAGGGTCGCTAATTGGGGGGCAACGGGGCCGGGGTCCTCTCCACACCTGCACCAGTCATGTGACCCATCGAGAGGTGCGCAGGGTCAAAGGTCACTGGGAGGGGGGGTCAGCTGTGAAGGTTCAGGATTAGTGAGAGAGGAGGGAGCGCTATAAGGGTTAATTACAGGAAGACCCCTGGCCCGGCCAGCTCAGCAGAGCCCCCTAGCATGAGCCGATTTCTTCAGCTCAGGAAAGATGAAGGCTGCTTGTTTTGACAGACTTCACGCAAGCGCCTGACCCCGCCATGAAAGAACGATACTGCATTCCACAGAAAGAGAGGCATGAAATGAAGGAGAGAATGACCAGACGATGCCCCGAACTCGAAGTGTTAAACTTCAGGACGTGCATCGTTTTCGTGCCAAGGGAATGAAATCTCAAATCGTGTTTTGTTCCACGGGAAAAGATTTGCTGTAGCATTTCAGACTTGCGGTTTTCATGGTGGATAGTAAAATGAGCAAAGAGGGGTGTGAACCATATCTATATTAGAGACCAAAATATTCCGTATCCATTCAAGCAAGAATCCGAAACACACTAGCCAATCAGAAACCTTATAAATGGCATAATATAACTAGGGCTGGGCGATAAACTACATAGAGATCGCAATACAATGTATGTCGATAATGATGATAACCTCAGGACATTTTTACTCAACATGGATTAGCCTATTATCACACAGCAGAAATAAACGCGACAACAACCAGTCAGTCTGAGGGGGAAAAGAGGGAAACCGAACTAGCATTAGCCTCCAAAGTTTAGGAAATTGTTGGAAAAAAGGCAACACAACGCTTGTATGGAAATGGTTTGGGTTTCTTAAAGGGTTAGTTCACCCAAAAATGAAAATTCTGTCATGAATTACTTACCCTCATGTCGTTCGACACCCGTAAGACCTCCGTTCATCTTCAGAACACAAATGAAGATATTTTAGTTGAAATCTGATGGCTCTGAAAGGCCTCCATTGGCACAATGGCACGGTTCACTCTCAAGACCCTTAAAAGGCACTAAAGACGTCGTTACAAAGTCCATCTCAAAGTGGTTCTACAATAACTTTATGGAGTGACGAGAATAGTTTTTGTGCGCAAAAAAACCCTAAATAACGACTTATATACGTAGTGATGACGATTTCAAATCACGGCCTCATTAAGCTTCGAAGCGTTATGAATCAGTGAGTCGATTCAGCGGTTTGAATCGCCAAATTTCAGCAGTTTCGACTCACTGATTCATAACGCTTTGAAGCTTCATGATGCCGTGTTTTGAAATCGTCATCACTATACAAGTCGTTATTATTCATTTTTGGGTGAACTAACCCTTTAAGTCTCGTTCAGACTGTCAGTCCAAATCTGATTGAAATTCGATTCGATTTAGCAAGTGGGAACGGCTAATTTTTTTTGCACATTTCTGGAAATCCATTTCAGTCTGACCGCTCTGATCAGATTTCAAGTGGTTTATGTGACTTTCTCACGCCAAGTAAAGCGTAAACATGTCAGACGCTGTTATAAGAAACACGCTGAAAGTCGCTGGAGAAACAAGGTTGTGTTGCTGCAAAGTGCCGGACCAGCAGAAAATGACAATATAACAGAGACATGTTTTGAAACCAGCAGAAACAACAGCACAGAATTAAGTCCAATGCGGCGGATACTCATTGTCATGTTGTAAATAAGACAACATTTGTATGGCCTACTCCTCCATGTTGCGTTGTTGTTGTTTTTGGCGTATACCTACGAACACAATGCCATTACTGTAGAAGCCAATGCAGATATTCTGGAAAACAAAGGCACACTACGGGACACACACATTTTGGATCTGAACAGTTGTGAAACACAACGTCAACAGTCAATCATTTTAGATCAGATTACAATCGGAGGGAATCGGGGGAAAAAAATGATAATACATAATGGACTTCTATGGCAACCAACAGTTGAAGGTCCAAATGGAAATGCTCTGCACAATCCCAGATGAGGAATAGGGTCTTATCTAGCCAAACCATCAGCCATTTTCTTAAAATAATTTTTTTTATATACTTCTTAACCACGAATGCTCGACTTCTGTGTTGTGATTCTTCACGGCGTGTGACGCCATCATGTTGGAAAGGTAAAGGCTGTGACGTACATGGAAGTACCGACCCAGTTAAAACGAACATGCAAAGACTAAATCAAACGCCCTTTACAAAAATAAAGGTAAAACAACGTTGTCGGACAATTTTAAAGTTGGAGGAGAACATGAGATGTTTTTTAAAAGTTTTTGAAAGTTTTTCGGCAATGGGTCATTACTTCCACCTACGTCGTGGACGTGACCTTTCTGATGTGATGACATTATACGTCGTGAAGAAGCTTAACACCGAAGTCAAGCATTTGTGGTTAAAAATTATATAAATGATTATTTTTCTTGAAAATGGCCGATGGTTTGGCTAGATAAGACCCTATTCTTCGTCTGAGATCATGCAGAGCCTCTGAAGCCCTTGCTTTGAAACTGCATTGATTTGGACCTTCAACTGTTGGTTGCCATTGAAGTCCATTGTGTGGAGAAAAATCCTGGAATGTTTTTCTCAAAAAGTTTAATTTCTTTTCGACTGAAGAAAGAAAGACATGGACATCTTGGATGAGATGGGGGTGAGTAAATGATCAGGAAATGTTCATTTTGAAGTGAACTAATCCTTTAAACACAGAGTATTGGTTCTTTGGCACTTTTTTTTTGGACTTTTCTTTTTTGTAACTGCGCCTTTGACCGATTACGTAATTGTGGCATCTGTTATTGTAATCACGATTAGAAATTAAATTAATTGCGCAGCCCTAAGTTGAAGTTCTTTTACCTTGAGTGCCGTATTTTTAAAATGGTGTGTCATTCATAAGACGCTGCAAAAGGCGCGAACGCAATGGTCAAACACGTCCGCCTAATGCGCGTTTACATAGAAAATCAATGGAATAGTGTAGTGCAATGCAAAAACACATTCGGTGTGAATCGGCACAGACAGTCTGCAAAATATGCCATCAGTCGGTTCCAACCAAGGCAGAAAATGCAACAAACCTTTTCCATCACAGTGACCACACAGAGTCCCATGTTAATCTGTGTTGACGCATAATGACTGGTTTACAATATTTTAGAGCTACACAATTCTGGATAATATATGTTTCAAATATTGATCACGATTCTGAACAGACAACTAAATAAATGAACATAATATACTTGAGTTTCTGACAAAATATGAATTGCGGCAGTTTAATTTACTTAAATGTTTAATCAATTAGAATGAAAATGTAAAGAAAATTGGTTTGCGTGAATGATTCAATAGCTATGTTTCCATCCTTTTATGCGCATTTTGGGATATTGCATCATGGAATGCTGAATGGAAACGCCAAGATGCGCATAAATTCTAAAAATGTGCATAAAATTCGGATACATTCTCTATCCGATACGAAAACATGCGCATAAACTACGATGGACATGTATTTACTGAATAATTTCCTCAATGCGCATAAAAAAATATCATGTGACTTTCGCGATGTAACAGCATAACTGTACTAACCAGCGGAAAAATCGTGTTTGCAAAGCATCTGAAATGCTGTTTTGGTCATTCAGAAGTCTGTTGTCAAAGATGCCCAGTATATTTCCCTCCTAGAACTGCGTTCCCAAACAGCAGCATCTGCCTCTGAAAGCAAGACAACACGTTTATTGAGACGCACAAGTTTCTCTGAGACACACATAATTTATTATATACGAAAATGAGTATACAGGTGCTGGTCATATAATTAGAATATCATCAGAAAGTTGATTTATTTCACTAATTCCATTCAAAAAGTGAAACTTGTATATTATATTCATTCATTACACATAGACTGATATATTTCAAATGTTTATTTCTTTTAATTTTGATGATTATAACTGACAACTAAAGAAAATCCCAAATTCAGTGTCTCAGAAAATTAGAATATTGTGAAAAGGTTCAATATTGAAGACACTTGGTGCCACACTATAATCAGCTAATTAACTCAAAACACCTGCAAAGGCCTTTAAATGGTCTCTCAGTCTAGTTCTGTAGGCTACACAATCATGGGGAGACTGCTGACTTGACAGTTGTCCAAAAGACGACAATTGACACCTTGCAGGGCAAGGCACAAAAGGTCATTGCAAAAGAGGCTGGCTGTTCACAGAGCTCGATGTCCAAGCACATTAATAGAGAGGCGAAGGGAAGGAAAAGATGTGGTAGAAAAAAGTGTACAAGCAATAGGGATAACCGCACCATGGAGAGGATTGTAAAACAAACCCCATTCAAAAATGTGGGGGAGATTCACAAAGAGTGGACTGCAGCTGGAGTCAGTGCTTCAAGAACCACTACGCACAGACGTATGCAAGACATGGGTTTCAGCTGCCACATTCATTGTGTCAAGCCACTCTTGAACAACAGACAGCGTCAGAAGCGTCTTACCTGTGCTTAAGACAAAAAGGAAAAAAAGTGGTCCAAAGTTATGTTCTCTTATGAAAGTAAATTGTGCATTTCCTTTGGAAATCAGGGTCCCAGAGTCTGTAATAGTGGAGAGGTACACAATCCACGTTGCTTGAGGTCCAGTGTAAAGTTTCCACAGTCAGTGATGGTTTGGGGTGCCATGTCATCTGCTGGTGTTGGTCCACTGTGTTTTCTGAGGTCCAAGGTCAACACAGCCATATACCAGGAAGTTTTAGAGCACTTCATGCTTTCTGCTGCTGACCAACTTTATGGAGATGCAGATTTCATTTTCCAACAGGACTTGGTACCTGCACACAGTGCCAAAGCAACCAGTACCTGGTTTAAGGACCATGGTATCCCTGTTCTTAATTGGCCAGCAAACTCGCCTGACCTTAACCCCATAGAAAATCTATGGGGTATTGTGAAGAGGAGGATGCGATATACCAGACCCAACAATGCAGAAGAGCTGAAGGCCACTTTCAGAGCAACCTGGGCTCTCATAACACCTGAGCAGTGCCACAGACTGATCTCCTCATGCCACGCCGCATTGCTGCAGTAATTCAGGCAAAAGAAGCTCCAACTAATTATTGAGTGCTGGACATGCTCATACTTTTCATGTTCATACTTTTCAGGTGGCCAAGATTTCTACAAATCCTTTCTTTGTATTGGTCTTAAGTAATATTCTAATTTTCTGAGATACTGAATTTGGGATTTTCCTTAGTTGTCAGTTATAATCATCAAAATTAAAAGAAATAAACATTTGAAATATATCAGTCTGTGTGTAATGAATGAATATAATATACAAGTTTCACTTTTTGAATGGAATTGGTGAAATAAATCAACTTTTTGATGATATTCTAATTATATGACCAGCACATGTATATGGTGGCTTCTCCTATGTTTCTTATTGATTTTTTAGTGGTAGTTTTTTTAGGAAGTGACGATTATGTTCTCTTCAACTCACTGGATGGAAACGGTGCTTTATTCGCAAATGTTTTATGCGATATTGCAGTTTTGCGCACAAATTACATCCGCAACTTTGGATTTAAACATAGCTAATGACTCACTCATAAAGACTTCACTTGTTTCATTACTGGATGAATCAGCAGTTTTGAAAGAATTTCTTGAATGAATGATTCAATTACGAATAAATTTTTATCAGTCACTTGTCGCCACCTACTGGTGTAACAATGTAATTGATACAATCTGTATTTGAAGCGCCAAGTCATTTTCAAAAGGTGATTTGCTCTATTTTGATCATTACCGTAGACATCAGTGTTTATAACCTTTATCCCAGTACTTGTGTGATCATTTGAATTATTGTAAGACAGA
>JARQWZ010002158.1:0-15000 GCA_033150135.1 Gobio occitaniae | reverse complement strand
TAAAATAATTGTTTCAACTGCGGAAAGACGTCAGCACACCGTTTTTCTAAGATCAAGTCCACCGACGTTAATCTACTATAACTCTCCTGACTGCTTTGTCGGACAAAACGGCAGATTCGGCAATGTGATTGGTCAGATCGCCTGTCAATCAAACTCGTGGCAAAGGGTGAATTAGCATAGAATATGCCACCGCTATGTTTACATTACATGCCTCCACCTTCAGTTTGCTTTTTTTTTTAAATAAATATAAAACCTCTTAATTCACTTGGATAACAGTCGCTTCAGTTGTAAACTAAACTGTCTGCTCTAAAAATATAGAGTAAAATATATAATATCCGTAAAAAATAAAGTTACGAAACTTATCTTTGCCCTCAGTCAAAACGATTTGGCAGACAACAAATGATAGATTCATGACACCAAAGATCGCCTGTTAGATCCACACAAGACGAACCACTACAGGACAGAGCCAGCGGCAAACGTCAGAAGGACTGGCCGAGGAAAGGCTGCTCTCGCCGGGGTTAATGAGCGGTGATTGCCCGGTGATCCACTGGATCTCACAACTCCAAAAACACAAGATCATTTTTTTTTTAAATAAGCGATCTCTTTATAAATAAACCACATATTTGAGCTTTAAACAACTACATTTTCACCTGAAAAAGTCTTAAAACTACATTTTGTGACACAATAGTAGTATTTTTAATTTATGCAGGGTTTCTCATCATGTCACTTTACCACGTGACAGCAGCAAGCAGGCTCCTGATTGGTTAACGCGGTGCGAATTGACGGCAAAGTTCAAATTTTTCAACTCGGGCGTCAGATGCGAATTCGCTTCAAACGCGTTATTGCACAAAGGCACCACTCGCGTGTAACGCTCAATTGTAACTCGCGTGTAACGCTCAATTTGCGTCAGGCGAAGCACTGCTAGATGGGCGCAGAGATATCACTGGGATTTCATGTGTTGCGTGATATCTCTGCCCAAGTAGCAGTGCTTCGCCTGTGCTTCCCCATAATATAGTCCCAAGTTAATATCTGCCTAGGAAATCGCCTAGTCTTAATCTGCATCGCTATTTGTACTTGTTGTGAATACGCAGGCCACAAGAAGTAATTAGGTGGTTTTTTGGGGGGGGTTTTGGATCACTTTTACTCGGGACACACTAGCTGGCAACATAGGATTCCATTCATTAAGCTAAGCTAAGCTAGCAGCGACCCTGCCAAACTAAAACAATGCATGCACTGAGACAAAATTGCATTTGCCCACATATCTAAATGTAGGAAATATGTTGGATAAGCCCTATTTCTAAAAACGGTGGAGTGTTCCTTTAACATTGAAATCACTTGCACTGTAAAACGTAATAAGTTGACTTTACTTAGAAAAAGTGAGGAAACCGATTGCCTTAAAATTTTCAAGTAAAGCAGCGTATTATTTTTTTGTCAGCAAAACTTAACAAAATTTGTACAGAAAACTTGTTAATGAAGTATAATTAACTTAAAATTATTAGTTATGTTAACTTGTTATTAGTGCTCACATTACTAGGAAAATATTAGGAAACCGATTGCCTTAAAATTTTCAAGTAAGCTGAACTTAAAAAAATAAGTGAAGACAAAAAGCAACAACTGAACTCCTTTCAACACTTATTTATTACTTATCAATAGTATACAGGTACTACACTGTAAAAACAATTAAGTAAGCATTACTTAATTGCATTAAGCTGTTCTTACTTAAACCATTTAAGTTTTGTCAACTTAATTCTATCTGGGATCTGAGGAAGTGTAATCCCAGAGTGCATTGTGGCATGAATAAATTAATTGCTTCGTTTTACTATTTTTAGCTTTATTTTACTATTTGTCTTTTGTCGGTATAATAATGACAGTAAGTAAAATAGTAAAGGTCATAATAATAATAAAAATTAAAAAAATAAATAAAAAAAAATCCTTGTTACCATTGTTGTGTTTTGCATGCTGAATATTGATGTGTGTGTGTGTGACACACTCAAGCATGGTCACATAATATTGTGACAAATATAGAGGAATTATATCAACTCAATTAAAAGGTTATGCCATGAATATTAGCAAAAATAATGTTAAAAGATCATTATTTGACATTAAATATAGTTATGTTGTATATCATTAATGGACACATATGTTATATATATATTACTTCCCTTCTTTTGAAATCATACAAATATGATTTCTTGTTGCATTGCTGCATTAATAGGAAGCTCATTACTATAATATGAATGAAGTTCCAAGTGTCCAACCAAAGGGAACACTGATCTCTGGAGGTGGAGGAAGTGGAGGAAATGACTGATAAGTCTATACAAAATTGCACCTCCTCAAAAACACTTTGCCCGTCCGCCTGCTTGTTTTTTTGCTTTGGCAAAATGGTACTGAAACAGGTCAAGTAATGTTTACTTGAGTTTTCTAAGTAACGAAGGCATAGCATGCAAATAGTTCAGATTACTTAATTGTTTTAAGTAAGCTCAACAAATTATTGGACATTAAGTAAAGTTTACTAAAAAAGTCTTAGTAAGAACAACTGTTGGATTTTACAGTGTGCGCCAGACACTCTACTGTATTTGCGTTTGTATCCACCCAGCTTAAGATGTCTTATCTTGTAGACTGCGCGCTCAGCACCGCCTCTCCCCATACACAGTCGGATCGCAAAAGTTTCACAACCTAGTGAGCTGCATTCTCATTTAAGCAACGTAGTTGTTTTCCCCGATCTAAAGTCTGTTCAAAAAGGCAAGCAGCAACATTTATATTACTACACCAGAAACTTTTGTTAATGGCCAAATTCTAAGGCAACATCACATCCTTTGAGGAAATAAGGCATTGCTATAAGCTCTGTGAAAAAGCACTCTTTTAGTAAATTATACTCTGTGGACATTCAACTATATTACTGATCAGCTCATTTAAATTATCATAAAGTCATAATTAACAGATAAAATGTTGAAAATATGATTTTAAATGTTCTCTTTGTTAGATAAAAAGTCAAAAATATGATTTTAAAAGTCATAATAGTGAGAGACAAAGTTAAAAAAAAAAACGACATGCTAAGTCATAATTATAAGATCAAATGTTGAAAATATGATTTTAAAAGTCCTCATTATTAGATAAAAAGTCAAAAATATGACATGCTAAGTCATTGTGAGATGAACAGTTGAAATTAGGACTTAATAAAAAATAAAAATGTTGGATTTAAAGTCTAAATTATGACAAAAATCTAAATTATAAAGTCCTAATTAGATAATAAAAGCTGGAATTAGATATTAAAAAGTCTAAATTATGACCAAAACACACACCAAGACATTTAAGGAATGAAATCATGCTTGTTATTTTTTTTTATCCGCTTTAATTTTTTTGATTCACACTTATTTACATTATTACATTATTGTTTTCATGCTGTGCAATAATTTTTTTTTTACATGCATTTATTTTTTACATTTTGATATCTGTTTTTACAACAGAAATAAATCAATCAAAAACTTTAGCTTTTCATCTAAAACCTAATTAATTTCCTATCATCACTGTAAAGCTGCTCTGAAGCATCTGTGTGTGAAAAGAGCTGTAGAAATAAAACTGACTTGGCTTGGAAGTATGCACACACTTAAAACAAGTAGTTACTCAATATCTGAGTGTTATTTCAATGCTTATTAGAGTAGCTCATTTATAGATGTGGTATATGAACGGACGCAGCGAGAGGGGGGCTGTACGGTGAGGCGGGGGAAGGTCTAATAGGCCCTAATTGAATTGGATGTGCAGCGCAGACAGAGATTGTGGAAGTAATCTGTAGTGCCACAGCAAATAAAGCGCGGCAGGACCAGAGTGTCCGCCTCATGTGACAGACTGTAACGTAGCCTGCGAGAGGGCAGCGGCCCCCTTTGTGAAAACCACAAAGAGGCAAGAAGGCCTGGCAGGCACTAAGAGTTGAGAGCCGCCGCCCGGCCGCAGGGGGAAGGTGGGCTTTAGCACTGCGGAAGCAGCATGGGAAAATGCATTTATGGTGTGTGTGCCATTAGAAATATACTAAGAGAAAAAAAACACGGCTTACGTTTTGGTAGCCGGTCTGAAAAACACACAGCCCCGGGACGTTGGGCTTTACGAGCCCTGGCCTATAACGTTACAAGTCTGAGTCTGATCCTGAATGAACCAATAACGCCACAAATAAAGGATACTCCAGCCTGTGACAGCGTATGTTATGGTCAGTTAGACACGTACACATAATCAATAGATATCAAACGATCTGTAACAATGCAATACTATCACATATAAAAAACTGTTTTACTCACATTAGTGTGTTGCTTTATTCGTTCATGTAATCTCATCCTGTCTGCAAATCCAGTCTCTTGTTTACAAACGAATCCGTGGTGAAATGAACATACGTGCAATGTCCACGTAAACTGGATATTCCTTAAAAATAAAGATCATCCTTGAATTCATGATATTGGAATCCGAAGGAAGCTTATGCGGTATGTTTATTGCTTAGTTCAGCTCTATGTAGGCCGATGTCATGTCAGTGGCACGAGTCGGTGGGCGGGGCTACAGAATCAGGCTTTCGTCTTCTGTTGAGGCGGTGCTTCACCATACAACATCAAGGTGCATATTCTGAGATCGATCGTTTGCTGGGCCTGGTGTCAATAAAAGCTTTTCTTTGACTAACAAGGAAGTTTTCAGCTCTGAAGCTCTGAAACAGGATATTCTTATATTTCCATTACCTTTTACATATCAAAAGCTCAAGGGAAAGTTGATTTTATCAATTCATCACCCCTTTAATAAAATTTTTCATCTCTGTTTTTTGTGTATATTTAAAATAAGACAAATCTGATATTATTGTAATCTTGCAAAAACCAGCAAAAGACATGTCCGGGGCATGTTGTCGCGATTGGTCGATTGTTAATTAGTCAACGTCAATATTTTTAGTCGACTGGGTAAGTTGGGTACGATAAGAAATTGTATTATTACCGGTAGTTTAAAAAAGACAGCACTCTAATAAAGGCAGTATTAAAATGCACGTCCTGGCGAGTATTCAGGTAAACACAGTCGGATATATCTTTAGTGAACGTATACAGAGTTGAATGAGAAATCGGGTGTTACAATGAATTTGGTCCGTGCAGCTCTTAAAGGGCCGGACCTAATATTCTGTGTGCAGCAGGGCAGGGCAATAACATGCCGGCCAAGTGAGTTTTTGGGGTTTACATTTTTTTTTTTTTTATAAAACAATGAATAGTAAGTTCTGTCACATTATTCAATTACTTTTACAGTTTTTTGCCAAGGTATTGATTCAGTATCGGTATTGAGGTATTTTAGTCTGGTATCGTATCAAAGTCATAATTTTGGTATCGTGACAACGCTATTCTACATAAAAAGTATTTGCTGATATTCTCTTTTTTTGTTATGTTGGTTTACAAATTTGTACCTTTTTACATTTTTACTCTTTTAGTTTTACATTTTGTCAAGGGCTTGTTTACATTTATACTTTTTTATAGTACATTTCCTAATGCCAACGTTGCAAGTTAAACTTAATGTTTTTAAGTAAAATTTATGAAAATTCTTGTGATTAGTCGATAGATTAACCGATTAGTAAATTAGTAAAAAGCCGGCAAATTGGCCAATAGATTAATCGATGAAGTGATAAATGAGTCGATAGATTAACTTATTAATCGACAAATTAGTAGATAGATTAATTGATTAATCGATAAATCAGTCGATAGATGAATCGATTAATCAATATATCGGTCGATATATCAATCGACTAACTGATAAATAAGTCTTAGTCGATATATGAATAGATTAATCGACAAATTAGTCGATAGATTAACCAGTAAATTAGCCGATAGATGAATCGATCAACCGATAAATTAGTCAATAGATTAACCGATTAATCGATAAATTCGCCGATATGCTAACCGATTAACTTATAAATTAGTCAATAGATTAACCGATTTGTAACGTACTGCTCTGAGACAGAAGGTAGAAGATCCAAATGCAGCTTTATTGGAGGGGTAATCCACACTCGTAGTCAAAAACAAGCAAGAGGTCATAACAGGTAAGCAGTCCAAACAGGCAAACAAAGGCAAGAGAGACAGGCAAACGGGTAATCCACGGAAGAGGCAAGAAATCCAAAACTAGAGACATGAAACCAGGAAAACGCTCAGAAATACATTATAGACAAACAAGACTTAGCAATGATTGACAAAATGAACAGGCTTATATAGGGTGAGCTAACTAGGTAATGGGGTGCAGGTGGATGTAATCAAGGGGTGTTGAAGAGTCCGGGCAAAGGATTATGGGAGATGTAGTCCTTGATGGAGTGACAGTCTGGAGTGGAGGGCCCTTTGGTGGTTCTCATAGGCACTCACACTGGTGAATTGTGACACGATTAACCGATAATTTAGTTGATAGATTAATTGAATAATTGATAAATCAGTCGATATATTAATCAATTAATCGATAGATTGGTCAATAGATGAATCGATTAAACGATAACTTAGTTGATAGATGAATAGATTAATCTACAAATTAGTCTATAGATTAACCGATAAATTAGTAGATAGGTTAACCGATAAATTAGTCGATAGATTAATTGGCCAACAGATAAATCAGGCGATAGATTAATCGATCAATCGACAAATGAGTCAATAGATTAATCGATAATTAGTCGCTAGATTAATATATATAAAAATAGTCGTTAGTGGCAGCCCTAGTTGTCACACTGTGTTACAATGAGCCCCTATTAGAACTATGATATTCTATTCAATATTTTTTTTAAAAGATAATAACTGTATTTTATTGACAAAATATGTTACTTTGTCTTGGATATTTTTTGGATTATATCAGGTAACATTTTAAACTGTCATTTGGTCATGTTACAATGTGCCCCACCTATGGGGCATGTTGTCACATTTCACTTCCATTCTTTCGGGGTAAATCAAGAAAAAAGTATACACTGTATTAATGAAACAAAACCACATAATTGTACTAGACATGTGGGTAATTAATGTGGGAAAAAAACAAATACTCTGAACCCCAAGTGGATTTACACAAACTGACAGTGTGAAATTTGTGTAAATTGACATCCCTAGTGCATGTGCAATAATTGTTTATGGTTCATTGAACGAACATGAAAAACATGGTTTAACACTTTCCAATAAAGATCTGGTGGGGTTTTTATGAGTATATGAGCAGCCAGTATTATATTATATATTTACATAAGTAAATAAACAAACAAACTGCTTGTATTTCAGGGAGAGAAAAAAATAATGACGAATAGGGAAAAGTGTCATGTGAACTTTAATTATTAGTCTTAAATTTACAACAAAGAAATGTCTGAACCAAACAAGTTTTTGATTCAGCTATAAATAAATAAAATGTCTTTTTATTTATTATTAAATGCCGTTTCATAAATAAAAAAGATTTACTTGAGGAAAAAAGAAGGACATAGGGGAAAGTGCAATGCAAATTTGAATAATTTGGTCTTATTTGATATTTATTTATTGTTTTTGACTAATAATCAGTTTTAAATAAATGAATATTTGTTTTATTTGACAAATAAAATCACTTGAAAACAGTTTCAAGTTCAAAACAGAGATCAGCTATTTATGTTTATTGTTATGTTTTATGAATTGTTGTGAACCAAAGAACAAAAAACTGTTTTGTTCATTTTTAGTAAACAAGTAAATCCTGGGGGTTTTCCACGCACCCAGAGATTTTGCGTACAGTCGCTGCAGGAACAGCAGTAGTGTGGAAGTGCTATTGAAAACACAGCCATGATTTCCTCCTCCTCCTCGCTGAGCTCTGATTGGTGGGATACACTATAGTCACATGATCCAAATTTGGCAGTGGTAACAAAATTGCAGGTAGCTCTAGTGGGAAGAGGGAAAAATTGTGAAAAAGGGGCTGTGTGTGTGTCGTGTTTCCATATCCTCTCCAAATTCACAAAGTAACTTGTTCAGCAAGACAACATATTTCTTGTCTCGCTTTACAAAACTGTTTCCACTCAACAGACGCATGCAGTCATGCAAAAAAAATGCACTGAGCAAGTCAAATCAACACATTTAATCAAATTCTCCTACTAAAGTATATATGAAAAAACTTCACCACTTAACTCCTTCATTTGTACAATACACACATTAGGAAACCCCCAGAACACCCTAGCAACCACCTAGAATACCCTAGCAACCATCCAGAACACCACAGCAGAGATTTGCATGGGAAAAATACAATTCAAGTAATTTGGTGCAGAAAAAATTCTCACTCAGAAATTGCTAGTAAAATCGATAATTAATTTAAAATTACCGGTATGCCATCTGAAATGGCAATAATTGCAGTTACCCTAGCAACCCCCTAGCAACCAATCAGAACACCGTAGCAATGCTCTAGCAAGCACCCAGAGCTCTATAGAAACCACAGAAACAGCCTGGCAGCTACACTAAAACCTCCGCATTCTGGCAACAGGTTTCACACGGGAAAACATCCCCTCTGAAAAACATCTGCTGTGGAAACTATTTTCACTCTAGCCTAGAAATCTAGACGCACCCAAGAGGCAGCAAACCTAATTTGCAGCCAGGGTCGTCTAGCAACTCTCCGTTGGCTTGCGAGCTTAAAAAACCAAACTCTGGTCAGGCCAATCACATCGTGTATAGAGTCGGTGGCCAGGCTTAACTTCACCAGTGTGAGTGCCCGTGATTACCAGCAGAGGGCACTCCACCCCGGACTGTCACTCCTTCATAGACTTCATTACCCATAATCCTTGGCCCGGACTCATTAGCACTCACTGTTTACAGCTGTGTCTCATTTCCCTGTTCACTTCACCCTATAATAGCCTGGTTCCCATTCAGTCGGTCACGTTCGACGTACGTCGGACGTACCGACGAATTGGGATCACTTCTGGGAGCCCCTATCAGCTTCGAGCTATCTAGAACCGGCCAATGAACAATTGGCGTGCGAGATTTGCATCTCGCGCTCCGCCCCGCACTGCGGGTATAAACAGGAAGCGAGAGCGAATGCACGCTGTCATTCACTTTGGAGCCAAACGGCAGATGAAGAGGACTCTCATTCATATTAATGAGTTTATCGCTGCTATCAGCAAGAGTAAGAAGACCGGAGAATCCAGGAGACGCGTGTTGGAGAGACGGCACATTTCAGCGGGATCCGCGCTGACTCATCGGCTGCCTCTGCAAGCAGAGAAAAACTGCTGTTTTCACAGCAACAGCAAATCTGTTGGTCTGGTTGGGCGTTTTCCTGCTGAGTACAGGCACGGGCTGCACTACAATCCCGTGCGCTGTCGCGTTTCCCCCTGAGTGCTTCAGCACAGAGCGTTTCCTCACAAAAGAGTACACGGGTGACGCTGCGTCTTTTTCAAGATGACATTCCACCCGTGCGTTTCTGGATGCAGTCGTTCCCTGGCGCCTACTGACGGTCACAATCGCTGTCTCACGTGTTTGGGCAAACAGCACGCTGAGGCGGCGTTTGTGGATGACTCATGTTCCCACTGCGGGAACATGACCATCGTGGAACTAAGATCGAGACTCTCCTACCTCCGGGCTGGGGGAGTCCCCTTACCCATCCCACGAACCAGGTCTCCCCCTAACCCGGGTGGACCTGCTTCTTTGGATGGCCAGGGTGATCTGAGGATCACGTTTAGGGCAAACCCGCCGAGTGAAACTCCGCAGGCCCCTAATCCCTCAGCTCCGCAGCCGGTAGAGCTCCCGAGAGAGACCGCTGGACCCTCCCACGGGAGACCAGTGGTGTCTTTCGGAGCTCCGGTAGACGAGCAGATGTCGATCGCTGCATCGGAGGGGGAGTTTCAGTCCTCGGAGGATGAAGGGTCAGCTGTACTGCCTCCCTCTGGGAGAGTGGCAACGGCTGCCCCGGACCCCGAGATGACTGCTATGCTTGCCCGGGCCGCCGAAAGGTTTGGGCTCGTGTGGAACCCTCCACCGTGTCCCAAACCCTCTAGGTTGGATGATTGGTTCCTCGGGGCGGCTCGCGCTGGTTCTCAGCGTCCCGCCCCGACACCTTTCTTCCCGGAGGTGCATGAGGAGCTCACGAGGTCGTGGACGGCACCTTTTTCTGCCAGAAACCGACCGAGTGACTCCTCCCCCCTCACTACCCTCGACGGCGGGCCAGCCAAGGGTTACGTGGGGATCCCGCCAGTGGAGCACGCCGTCGCGATGCAACTGTGTCCGGCGACCGCCTCTAACTGACCAAGATGGTGGCGCGAGTAGATCGCGAGGCTCAGCGTCTCTCCAGATTCTGCAATTTTGCGGTATTTTTCTTGTTCATCTCGGGTCTGTTCGTACAGAACAGTTGTGCTTTTACATCGTACACCCGTTGTGAGCTTTTGGATATTGGTTTGCGAATTTCCGACAGTTTTATGGACAATCTTCAACTCCTTCCTGAGATCGCTAGGACGCCCGAGGCGATGCGCTCTGCCCGGCCGGGCGGAAGTGCTAGAAGGCGGCGCTGTGATCGTAAACAAAGGCGGGGTAAGCGTGGAGGTCTAAGAGCTAAGCTAAGGCTAACTCCTTACCGGCTCTCTTTACCCAGCATTTTCCTTGCCAATGTACGATCGCTAGTGAACAAAATGGAGGAGATTCGACTCAGCATTACACACAGTAAGAAACTTTTGAACTGTAACGTCCTAATCTTCACTGAAACCTGGTTAAACAGTGGAATACCGGACACCGCTATTGAGCTAGCGGGACGCCACACACTCCGGGCGGATAGAACACTAGATGGCTCCGGGAAGAGCAGAGGGGGTGGATTGTGCATTTATATTAACAAAGCTTGGTGCACAAACTCTGCTATTGTTGGGAGTCATTGTTCAGCTAACCTGGAGTTTCTCATGGTTAAATGTAGACCGTTTTATCTACCGCGGGAGTTCACCTCCACTATTATCACTGCAGCCTATATTCCTCCGGATGCTGATGCCAAGCTTGCTATGAAAGAACTTCACGCAGCCATCAGTAAACAACAGACTGATCACCCAGAAGCTGCGTTTATTGTTGCAGGTGACTTTAATCATTCAAACCTAAAGTCAGTGCTACCCAAGTTTCACCAGCATGTTTCCTGCCACACCAGAGGAAACAAAACCTTAGACCATGTTTACACAAACATGGCTGGTGCTTACGTTGCAACACCCCTCCCCCACCTGGGACAGTCAGATCACCTCTCTTTGTTTCTATCACCCAAATATTCACCCCTCATCAACCGTGTGAAACCATCAGTAAAGACCATCAAGGTGTGGCCTGCGGGGGCAGACTCCACACACCAGGAAAGGTTTCTAAACACAGACTGGAGTATGTTTGCTTCTCAAGCCACCAGTGGCGCTCACACGGACATTGACTCATTCACTTCCTCTGTATTGGATCATATCAATACCACCATCGACAGTGTTACAACCCAGAAACAGATCACCACATACCCAAATCAGAAGCCTTGGATGAACAGGGAAGTTCGACTCCTGCTGAAGTCACGCAATACTGCCTTCAGATCAGGAGATGCACAAGCCTACAGTACATCCAGAGCTAACCTGAAGAGGGGCATCAAAAAGGCCAAGCACTGCTACAAGCTAAAGATAGAGGGTCACTTTTCCAACTCTGACCCTCGACGCATGTGGCAGGGCATTCAGGCCATCAGTGACTACAAACCCCCCCCACTCCACCCCCGCAGCCACTGATGTCAACTTCCTGAACGAGCTAAATTACTTTTATGCTCGTTTTGAAAGAGACAACAGAGAAACTGCCACCAAGCTCAAACCCTCAGCTGACCACCCACCAATCACACTCTCCTCCACAGATGTCTGCAAGTCACTGAGCCGGATCAGCGCGCACAAGGCTGCTGGACCAGACAACATCCCTGGACGTGTGCTCAGGGCATGTGCGGAGCAGCTCGCTGGGGTTTTTACAGACATTTTCAACCTGTCTCTTGCCCAAGCAGCTGTACCGACATGCTTCAAACGCACTTCCATTGTGCCAGTGCCAAAACACTCTAACCCGAGGTGCCCTAATGACTACCGCCCCGTAGCACTCACACCCATCGTTATGAAGTGCTTTGAGCGGCTGGTCCTGGAACACCTAAAAGACTCTCTACCATCCACATTGGACTCACACCAGTTTGCCTATCGTAGCAATAGGAGCAGAGAGGATGCCGTTTCCATGGCACTGCACTCTGTGCTCACTCACCTGGACAATAAGAACACTTACGCACGCATGCTGTTTGTTGACTTCAGCTCAGCATTCAACACTGTCATCCCATCCAAGTTAATTGCCAAACTTGGAGACCTGGGCATCAACACTTCAATGTGTAACTGGATTTTGGACTTCCTAACTGACAGACCCCAGAATGTTCGATCAGGATCCACCTGCTCCACATCCATCACACTCAACACTGGCGTACCACAGGGCTGTGTGCTAAGTCCGTTTCTCTACTCCCTCTTCACCTCCGACTGCAAGCCTGTGTATGGATCTAATTCCATCGTCAAGTTTGCGGACGACACTACGGTGATTGGGCTCATCAGCAACAACGATGAGACTGCCTACAGGGAAGAGATCCAGCACCTGGCCACATGGTGCGCTGATAATAACCTGCTCCTCAACACCACCAAAACGAAGGAGCTCATCGTGGACTTCAGGAAAGAGTCAAGAGGCACACACGACACCATCCACATCAATGGAATGGCTGTTGAGCGTGTCTCCAGTTTCAAGTTCCTGGGGATCCACATCTCGGCGGACATGTTGTGGACGACCAACACCTCCAGCCTAGTCAAGAAGGCTCACCAGCGCCTCTTCTTCCTGAGGACACTGAGGAAGAATCAGCTCTCCTCGGCTATCCTGGTGAACTTCTACCGCTGCGCAATAGAAAGCATCCTGACCAACTGTGTGGCAGTGTGGTATGGGAGCTGCTCTGTTGCGGAGCGCAAGGCACTGCAGCGGGTGGTGAAAACTGCCCAGCGCATCACAGGGACTCCACTACCTGCCATCGAGCACATCCAGAGGAAACGCTGCCTGCATCGAGCTCGCAGCATCCTCAAGGACTCCTCTCACCCAGCCCACAGACTGTTTTCTCTCCTGCCCTCCGGCAGGCGTTTCAGGATCCACCGGACCAGGACCAGCAGACTAAAGAACAGTTTTTTTCCCCAGAGCTGTCTCTTTACTGAACTCAAACCCCCGTTGATCCACTTCCCTCATATACTGATAACTCTCCTACCTCACATCTGCCTTCACTTTGTTATTTGCACTACCGACTGTTTATCACAGTAACAACTGTTTACTTATGCATCTTGCACTGCCATATCTTAACTGGATTATGCTCATTTGCACTGCCGACTGTATTTATAGTACCAATGTTTACATTTGCATTTTGCACCGTACTTCTAACTGTAATATACAACCACTTTCCACTGCACTTTACACTTTTTTTTTTTTCCGGATAGCTCTGTCCATAATTTATTGCACTACCTTAATCCTCTGCTATATTCCTCATATTAGCCTAACATATTATTGTATACCTCTATCTGTAAAATTCTGTTTATAGTAATAGCCATCTGTATATTATATTCATAGTACATATTCACCTGTAAATTCTGTTTATAGTAATAGCCATCTGTATATTTATTCACTGTACATATTCACCTGTAAATTCAGTTCTGTTTTTAGTAAGACAACTCTCTATTTATACATATTTATATATATTCAGTACATATCCATGTCCTGCACTTACGCATCCATTGTATATCCTGCACTTGCTGCTATTGCACTTCTGGTTAGACCTAAACTGCATTTCGTTGCCTTGTACTTGTACTTTTGTAATGACAATAAAGTTGAATCTAATCTAATCTAATCTAACTGGCGCGGTGACCCACGTCTCCCGTCCCGGGCCTGTAAGTTCTCTTCCGGTCTGACCGGGAAGGCTTACAAGGCCTGCGGACAGGCTGCGTCCGCCTTGCATGGCATGGCGCTGCTTCAGGTCCACCAGGCCCAAGCGCTCCTTGACATGCACGAGGGTAGGCCTCCCTCCGGGCGACGAAAGTCACCGCCCGTTCCATTGGTCAGGCGATGTCCACACTTGTGGTCCAGGAGCGGCATCTCTGGCTTAACCTGGCTGATATGAGGGAGACCGATAAATATCGGTTCCTGGACTCCCCCATCTCGTCAGCTGGGTTATTCGGCGACGCGGTCGAGAGCTTTGCCCAGCAGTTCTCGGCCGCCCAGAAGCAGACGGAGGCGATCAAGCACATCCTGCCCCGGCCAAAGCCCCGCAGCAGCCTAACACCGGCCGTCGGCGTGGGGCCGGCCGTGGGAAGGACGTCCAGCCCGCTCAGGCCGCTGCCAAGCCAGGTGGCAAGCGCCGTCGCAAGCGACCCTGAGACGGGCCGCCCAGAGATGGAGGAAACTGCTCTGAGGGAGATGGCTGCAGCACCACTCCCTCCCCCGGAGGAGGGCTGGGGGAGAATCGTTTGTTTTTCTGTTCCACCGCTGGCCCCAGTGCCAGCGGCACCCAAAACTTCAATAAAAGAGCAGTTTCCAATATCTCTGGGTGCCAAGAGAGCGCGCTTGGCGGTGGTCGACGCTCCCATGCCTCGCCACCCTCAAGTACCTCTCCCTTCGCCAGCAGGGGACGCCGGCTGTCGGGACGCACACAAGCGGCCTCCCCACACTCGCACGTCCACTCCACGGATGCAGGTAAGTGTTGCACAGCACACTCAGATCCCGCTTCGGGCCGCTCCCATGCCGTCCGAGCCGGATCCCTGCGTTCCGCCTCGCTGCCCCGCTGCAGGTACGTCTGTGGTGCCGTTGATCCCCCTTGCGCGGAGTCTGGGAGCCTGGCTAGCACTTCCCAGCCCGTCTCGGTGGCTCATCCGTACCATCAGACTCGGCTATGCGATTCAGTTCGCCTGGCGTCCCCCCAAGTTCAGGGGCGTTCACTTCACGACTGTAGTGGAGGCGAACGCCCCCCGTGCTCAGGGCGGAGATCGCTGTCCTATTGGCGAAGGACGCG